>JAKGSA010000907.1:0-152507 GCA_033558755.1 Philaethria dido
GGAGGCCAAGCCAGGGTCAGAGCTCTTCAAGCTCGGCCCCCCACAAAACCCGGTGACGCTGTCGAGGCCAATAGGGCCAACAGCATACTACACAGTCGAAAAAGAAAAAAGGCTAATAAATAAAAAGTATGAAATTTGACATATTTATAGTTATAGTGCCGAAACCCAATTTTTATAATAATGCGTTTTAAGTCCATTAAATGATTAGAATAAATATTGTACGCTGCCACGTGTTTTACATGTACGATTTTATTGTCATGGGGTCATCCTAAATAAATATAATACAAAAATTGACCTTTGATATTAGATTTGCGTCTGCCCTAATAAATTTTATTGAGTTATATATTTATTTTCGATGTTCCAGTGCTTTATAAAACACGATATATTTGGTAGTATGGCAATAAAATATAATTATACTTAGTTATACGTAAGTTCTTAAATACTTTCATGAGTATTAACATCAACGGATAAATAAAAAAAAATGATATACACTAGAATAAAACATTATGAAATAGGAGCTTACTTAAAAATAAATACTCCATTTATTAACAGTAAAAGTTATATTCTACTTTATAATCGGTAATTATTAAAATGCATTTAGAAAGATTAATTACTTTAGTAAAAATTTTCTAGATGCAAGTGCTTACGAGACATGAAACGCTTAAGTAACAACCCGGAATATATTCCGGGTCATATATGGCTTATATGGCTTATCTGCTTCCACAAACTATGCTTCACGTCTTATCCTTCATAGCAGGGTACTCATTGTGAATCTAGTGTGAAGACACTCCGTTGTCCACTTTCTATCCGAATTTGAGACATTGAGTGTTGAGTGGAAGAATTCAACGCCGCGATTTGTCTTACCAGAGTGGAGAAATGAAAATAATTTAAATATAATCATTCCCCCGAGTGAGAATCGAACCCATAACCGCTGTTACACTGCGCTACGATGTCCCCTACATTTCGCACATTATGCACCATAAATTAAATTTTACTACCAATTTTGATATTGATTGCCTCGAATTCCATGCTTTTACTATTTTCTAAAAGTGATAAATCCTAAAGTCCCCAAAGAAATGTTAAAAAGAGAATGAAGTGTTTTAACACTCTGCCTACCCTGCTATGTGCGGGATACAACGTGAAGCAATAAAAAAATCCTAAAACTACTATTTCTTACACCAAAATTGAATGAATCGAGCTGTCTTATATCTACCAATTTATTTATTGGTGTGTACACCTAGCTAGTTGCTGACTGCAAGTGCCAGTGCCAACGGTTTACAGGTTAGGGCATAGCTGCAAGAGCGTTTAGACGTTGCGCGCGCGCATCTTGTAATTAGTGTTGCGATAGTATTACGATTATTTTTTTATATTATTGTATATTTTTTTATATAATTTTTATGAAAGAAAGAATTATGCTAAATTAAAAATGAGTGATTTTTTTTAAATTTATCTATGAGAAATGGATTTCGGTGAAAAGTTTTTCGTGAATTAGCAACATAGATTGTAAGTAATTTTTTTTTAATATAAAAAATATGAAAATTTAGTATTTTTTTGTATATCTTAGGTAACCTTGTTGTTAACTTGATTCTAGCATTTTAATCAGTAAGAAATGTATTGAAAAAACGTTCTGAATACATCATTCATTTCAGGTAAGTTATGGTCCATTGCTTCTCGTAATTAAACTTGAGATTTAAAAAAATAATTACTTTATCAATGCGAGTGTATGATTGTATGAACTTCTAGTTAAATATTAGGTAGCACGAATATTTGTATTTATTATATTACATACATTGTTATCTATAGCACGTTTACAATTATAGGGACCTAATCAAAAAAATCATGGTTTTAATTTTTTGCCATGAAACGTCTTACAACAATGATGTTTATCGACTTTGATTACAACAAGAATATAAATTAAAATATAATTTTAAAAAATCTTTTCCTTTCAAAAAACTGAAATATTCAAATTTTAAATATAAGTCAGTATAATTTTAAAGATGCGATATAGGTACGTTGTTTTCAAAAAAAAGTATATGTGTCTTACTTTAAAAAATAGTAATTATTTTTTTATAGCTTCACGCTGTATCCCGCATATAATAGGGTAGGCAGACGGAACCTGAGAACCTAGTGTTAAGACACTCCGTTCCCCACTTTCCGCCAGTAAAAACCTTTTTTAAATATACGTAGGTTTGTTCAAGAGATTTTTAAAAAATGATTTCTTTGATTTTCGTCGAGCTTTATACTTTTAAAAATAAAGTACTTAAACTGGATTACATTTTATTACTTGAAAAGCATTTTAGGAAATCCTATGTTTCAAATACAGGTAGTCTAAATCCGGTCGAAATTTATAGTCTTTGATTAAAGAGATCAAACCTTAATTTAACTTATACAAATGTTGTTAATGTAGGTTCAGACCTTTTCAACATTATTTTATACAATATAGATAAAGGCAGGTAAAATATTTAAAAATATATTGTAGTTTATGCTATAATTATCAATAGGTACTGGCGGCTTGGAAAAAATAAAATTTTATAGGGATATTAACAATCAAGCAAGGAATTTCACTTGCAAAAAGATAACTTTTTTAGCTTCACGCACATAACAGAGTAGGCAGAGGGAACCAGAAAACCTAAGTGTTAAGAATCTCCATTCTCTTCTAACATTTCCGTTTGCCACTTTCCGCCGAATTGAGGCATTGCATGCTGAGCGGCGGAACTCAACGCCGCGCTTTTCCTTACTGCCAGAGCCAGGAAAAAAAAACCCTAAATATTACTTAATAATATGGTATTTAATAATATGATATAACTAAATATTATTTATTATTTTCATTTCCTGGCGTGGGCATCAAACCCATAACCTGTCGTATTTACAGTCGCACGCTTGTGCTTGTGCGCGACGACAAAAAGCTAACTCTTGTTTATTTTTTAGCTATTTTAAGCAATAATATTAGTACTAACGCGAATATGTTGACTAATTATTTATATAGTGCAATCTAACACTATCTAAATGTTTTTATGACTACGAGGAAATAACTAGAAATATTTAAAATATTGCTATTTTGAACAACCTTGATAGGTTAAATGCTACATTTTCACCGACTTCATAAAAAGGGTGGTAGGAGGTTCGTCTTCCGTCTGGCTCGCGACCACTATCATGTCAAAGACGAACCGCCAAATATCTTATGATGTGTTCCGGTTCGATGGCATGTAAGCCAGGTTTTCCCATTCCCACCCATCCTTTCCCCAAAATGTGGTGGTTCCGAGAACGGAATACTACATTGTCCTCCTCTTCCATCTGTATCCTCCAGGTTGGCAACGCATCTACAACATCTCAGGTGTTGTAGATGTTCATGGGCGAAGGTATCCACTTACCATCAGGTGGTCCTTCTGCTCGTTTGCCATCCGTTATCCATAAAAAAAAAAAAAAAAAGGTAGGAGATTTTCTATTCCGCTGTATTTTTTTTGTGTTAATAATTTCTTAATGGGTGAAACGATTTTGATGATTCTTTATTTATATAATAGCTAGTGCTTCTTTCCATTTAAATTTAGTTAAGGTCTGACGAGAAGTTGTTGAGTTAATTAAAAAAATGATAATTTAAATTCAATTTTTTTTTGGTAAAATCTTAATGTGTAGTGTAAATAATTGTTGAAATTATTCAGTTTAAAATATGCTAGTGTCCCCGTTGACGCGTTAATAACGCAACGTATGTATATGTCACTTTATATAAACATGGATGTCAAACCATGGTAGTGTGTGTAACATTTATTTCATTAATTCCATATATTTTTTTTGTATTATTTTAAAAATATACTATTATTCTGCACTCCTTCTTTATATAAACTATAAGTGTGCCAAGTTTCATGCTCCTCCGTTCGCGTAGTTTTCCAAAAGAGGTCCAAAGTTTTTGCTTCACGTATTTATATATAGATTATGGTCGTAGTTCTTTGTCATTAACTTTTAGTTTCGAGAACTGAGTTTGAGTAAATATTAGATTTAAATAAGACATTGTGTAAATATTTAATTGAGTATAACTTTTAAAATACTACTAATATCTATGACGCCATTTCGGCGCAGTTCGCAGTATGATAGATGTAGGTTTTCTAGTTTTAGTAATATATTATTGAATAATTCTCCATTCGGCGGAAAATGGAGAAGGAGGGTTTTAACACTAGGTTCTCAGGTTCCCTCTGCCTATCCTGCTATATGCGGGATACAGCGTGAAGCAAGAAAAAATATTATCACTCTTTTTGTTTCGTAAATATATTTTTTAATAATAATATCTTGTCTATTATATTAATTTCTATATTCAGTATATGTATATGCAATAGGTTAATAAAATATAATTAGGTACATATTAGATGCCCGATATTAGTATGGCAACCATTTTTTTTCTGCAAGAAATAATAATAATAATAAAAACTCTTTATTGCAACAAATAAAAAATAAAAAGACTAGAAGTTATACAAAAAGTTAGGCAAAAGGCGGCCTTATCACTAAATGTAATCTCTTAAAGGCAATCTTTCATTAAAGGTGAACTTAGTAGGGACTTAGCGGGAAGCAGTGCAAAATTATTTTCATACATATACATACATATCTATATGTATAAATACATTAAAAAAGATAAATAAAATAAATATGAATTTGTAATAGATATGTTATAGTATTAAATAATATTTTTTCAGTCGATGTTTAAATATGTTCAGAGAAGTCGACTGCCTTATGAAACGTGGTAGTTCGTTCTACAGCTTTACTGTCTTAACAGTGAACGATTCGCTATAACATTTAGTGCGGCACAGTGGTATCTCCAATAAATTGTCATATTCAACGAAGATTGGGATCCGAGGAAAGTGAATCTTTCCTTTAGGTATAATGGAGTTGAAGGTAGATAGAGAATAGAATAAAAAAAAGGAGGTTATTTATGATATTATTGGATCAATGTATGTCAGTATTTTGCGGAGCAATATACGAAATAAGTACGACACATATATCAGTTCTTGACATTTTACCCGTATCAGCATTTAAAACGCTAGATTGTTACTCTTTGACTAAACTGTTGAGACAGGAGAAAATTGTAATTATAAGCAGTTGCCCGGTTGTGGTTTGAGCCTGTATCGTAATTAAATACGTATTTATGTAAACAAGAAAACATATTCAAAACAATGTTAATTAGAACATTTAAAATTGCGTTTAATAGCTAAATGATACTACTAAAATACCTGTAAAATATCTGTAAAGTCATCTTAAATATCTGTGAAATATCTCTATCTATATTAGTAAAAACCTATATTTTTTTTGATTTAACACTTAGCAAGCGAAAAACATTTTTAGAAAACATATATGGGGAGTCCGTTTCTACACAGGACAACAGTAATGGCGGTATAGGCTGTACTAATCTCCGCCCTCCGCAATTTGTCCGCGTTGCTCTGTGGGTTTGCTAGTGGGTTCGCTTTCGCGATTACGGGATCGAGGTTGCGAGGGAGCCTTCGAGCCCAACAAGCTTTCCGTAGCACAGAAGTTCATTAGACACATGTCTATATATAAAAAAATGATTCTCTCTCATCATATCCTGCATACGAGATAAAGATCTCGTTTACTAATTTTGTGTCCACTTTCCGTTTCATTATAAATTTATTATTTAGGACATTTAAAAATATTTTCAATTAATTAAATATTTGCTCCTCTGTACAAAGCTTGGTTAGTACTCCATTTTATTTCGTTGTATAGGAGTTAGAATTTGTTAAGCTCAGGTTTATTACAGTACGATATTTGAGAACTGATATGCTAAAAATTTACTTGTGTAAATGTTAAATGTTCCAGCCATATGCTATTTACTCTAATCCAACAATTTAAATACATTTATTTGATTTTGGTTTTAAAGAATATGATTTATAAGAACTTCGACGTAGCTCAACGAGAACTTATAGCTTATATCAATTGGCTTCTGGAGCGTTCTGGACGAGTTCCAAGATTCAAATCCTTGCTACGGTAAAAATTTGTTGTACCAAATCTTTTGTAAACCCTGGATAGAAATTTTTTCTTATTTCTTCACTTTAATAGTAAATTGAAATATGTTGAAGCATTTTTCTTTATTTTTTAATATGTAATTAAAAATTAAATAAAGATATCTTTTATAGTAAATTTTAAATATATAATATGTTACAAAAGCAATGTACAGTGATTCAGTAATTTCTTATCTATTTGACCTATAAGCGAAACTTTGTTTTTGTTATACTGTTTTATATAAATACAAGATTAATAGATAGTTATTTTTTTAAATGTCTTTACGCAACAGGATAATTTTTGAACTAGCATCATATAAATGACATATTTATTTATTTTTAACATATGCGTTACTGAGTGACTGACTGATAGCGTATCATGGAAAGAGATTAAATTCTTACATGTAGCCTCTATGAAGACATGGGGCAAAGCATTTAGTGAAGTACTTTTCGAAATTCCTATAAAGAAAAATAAATCGAGATTTTAGTTTTTATAGTCCACGCTTAAACGAAGTCTTCCAGCTTCCAGGATAGCAGAGCTAGTACTAAACGTATGCATAAATATGATTGCTCAAGTTTTAAATGACGAAATTAAACTGTCTAAGTATCCTGAATTGAAAACGTAACACACGAATTGCCTTAACGTTCATTCACTCTTTATAAGAAGTGTGTGTGTATGTCGGTATCGCTTTTGCATTTCTATTCTATATAAACTCCCTTTAACTGTGACAAATTTCCAAACACATCCATTTGTCTTTCCGTAAGATGTTCACAAAGACTTGTTACATGAGAACTATCAAGTAGAATCTCCTCTCACTAACTAACCATGTTTTTTTTTTTTTTTTATTGATAATTTGACGCAGTAAACGAGCAGAAGGACCACTTGATGGTAAGTGGTTACTCTCGCCCAGACATCTACTAAATGAGATGTTGTAGATGCGCTGCCAACCTAGAGGGTACTGATGGAAGGGGGACAATGTAGTAGTCCACTATCAGAAACCACCACATTTTGGGAAAGAATGGGTGGGAAAGTGGAAAATTCGGCTTACATGCCATCGAACCGGAACACATCATTAGATATTTAAGTGGGTCTGTCTTTGACATGATAGTGGTCGCGAGCCAGACGGAGGACGAATCCTCCTACCACCTAAAAAATTTTAGTAAAAAGTTTTAGTACCAATATGTTAAGATCATACGATAAAATTAGTAATATTAATACAATTTTACCTGCAACTTATATATATTGTCCATAATGCTTAACTATTTAGTTTTTGCGAGACAGACGGGTAAAAACTTGTCCTAGTCTTGTAAGAAGTTTTGATATCATGACCAATGCCACGCTTTTGTAGCTGACCGGAAATACTAACTGTTGTATAGATAACTGAAAACAAGTTATGGTTCTACCTTACTAATCCACAATATTATAAATTGCAATTCAGTTAAATAACAAGAAGGATTGATATAGAATGTGAAAAGTAACATAGCATGGGGTCGTTGTGTCTTGAAACCAGTCCCGAATGACTCACAGGCTCCTTGCAGACATCTAGTTAGGATGCATACGTAATCTATCTCCATATTAATATAATAAATGTTTAAGTATTTTTTTCCTTGAAACAAGATTTTGTTCTTTACGAAAATTACGCGGACGGAAGTGTATGAAATTTGGAACACTTATAGTTTATATAGAAGAGTGCAGAATGCTAATCCATTTTTTTTAAATATATAAAATATATGGTTACACACACTACCATGGCTTGATATCCATGTTTATATAAAGTGATGATACATACAATGCTAAGGACAACGCGTTGGTAACGCGTCAACGGGGAGATTAGTTATAGTTAAACCATGGCTGAATGATACAATAATCTCTCTCAATTGTGGCTTATATTTCGTCATTTTATGGCCAAATTACACAAATTCTCTACCAATTATAGTCATATGAGTTATTCTTATGTATACCCTATTTCTGTAAAATTTGGTCACATCTGTTCAGTAGTTTTTGCGTGAAAGAGTAACAAATCATAAAATTAAGAAAGCGAAAATCGTTCTTATTTTTTTTTTTTTATGGATAACGGACGGCAAACGAGCAGAAGGACCACCTGATGGTAAGTGGATACCTTCGCCCATGAACATCTACAACACCAGAGATGTTGTAGATGCGTTGCCAACCTAGAGGATACAGATGGAAGAGGAGGACAATGTAGTATTCCGTTTTCGAAACCACCACATTTTGGGGAAAGGATGGGTGGGAATGGGAAAATCTTAATATTAGTAGTATCTTTATGTATAATCTTTTTGATATTTCGGATTTACATCCATTGTAACATTACAAATTAATACTTAACGGATACATATATTTTTACCAAACTTAAGGAAACCATATAAAGCATATAAATACAGTAATTTTGTTCAAAGTAGTTATTTTATTGGTTTTAGATTTGATTGAAAGGACACTCGTGACTGTTGCGTTATTGAAACTGTCCTCAAGTCCACTCAAAAGGGCTTTGAGGAACCTTAGAAGGTTGTGATATAAGTGGGTCAAAATCAATACCTAAACATGCGGTCGCGTCTCCAGCCAAGTTCAACTTGCAACGCAATAGCCAAATGTTACATTGTGCGAACGATTTGGAACCATTTTGAATTCTTTATAACTTATAATAACATTAACTAGAATTCCAAATTTGATTTATAAAGGCTAAATAATGATTTTTCATGTTACGTTGCAATTATCTATATATAAATACGTGTAGCATAAACTTTGGACCTCTTTTTACGAAAACTAAGCGGACGGAGGAACAAAGTTTGGCACACTTATAGTTTATATAGAGAAGGAGTGCAGAATGCTAATATTTTTTTAAAATAAAGCATAAAAAGTATATTAAATTAATAAAATAAATGTTACACACACTACCACGGTTTGACATTCACGCTTATATAAAATGACATATACATTGCTAAAGACAACGCGTTGTTAACGCGTCACTGGGGCCACTAGTTATAACAAAACTTGTATGTGGAAATTAGTCATGTTAGAGCATCGCGTAGTTATTTTTTAGGTTTCAGTATCTTATAATATTGGTATATATTATAAGTACCAACCATATTTTTAATAGTGAACTTGACCCCCATTTTTACATTTATGTTTTTGATGGAATTTATTTAACATAATCACGTTATGTGATATTTTTATTAACGCCTAATATGAAACTTGAATTTGTTTGTTGATGACAAGCATCAAGTAGCTCTGTTGTAGTCATTGGTTGTGGGTTCATAACGTAACGGGTGATTTTTTTGTTTCATGAATTTCCAAATGTTGTGAAAAAAAAAGTGGGATATAGATCATATATTATAGATAAAAATTTTGCTTGATTTAGTGATTTTTTTGTTTTCTACTAAACAATATATGCGTTCAATTTGCATTACTTAACTGATGAAGGTGGAGTACCTGATCTCTAGTAGTTTTCTCAGTTTATAACTAGTTACTATTAATAATACACTTATAACCATTATTTACCCAGTGCGATTTAAACAAAGGCGCAGTGAGCCGACTTCTCGGTTCTTTCTACTTACCCTGTTATGCGAGAAATTTTTTATGCTATTTATTTCGTTACTATTATAAAACGGTTAGGCAAGGGGTGAGCAAGATATTTTATAGCAAATATTTTTTTAGCAAATTTCCTATTGAAATATTGATATTTTTTGCCCAAAATTGATTTTTTTTTAATTTTTGTCCATCGAAATTAAAATTCTCTATTTTTGTGGCGGGCCACACTTTTTAATAGTATTTAAAATTGTAATTATATCATAAATATTATATTACAAAAACACGAAATCTTATACAAAAATTGGTAGAACTTAATACATTAGCGGGAGAATGTATGTTTCTGTAACATAAATAAAAGCTTAACGGGCCGCATAAAATTATTTAGCTGGCCACGAATAGTTGACCCCGGTTTAGACTACAGTCCCTTTAATTTACGCCGTTCTAAGCCATCGAGGTCATTGTTTCCTTTGACACTATTCCTCAAGCATACGTCAATTGTTTCGATTTCCGTGTGGATTCTAACCATTGAGTTGTACATATAAACATACATAAAATATGTCTTTTTTTGGTGGTAGGAGGTTCGTCCTCCTCGACTGGCCTGGCGACTCACTGATCATGAAGTCAAAGACGAACCGCCAAATATCTAATGATGTTCCGGTTCGAATGGCATGCTTCTCAGATTTTCCCCTTCCCACTCCATCCTTTCCCCAAAATGTGGTGGTTCTGATAGCGGACTACTACATTGTCCCTACCACTGGGTATCCTCTAGGTGCTGAAAAATGCATCTGCGCTGACATCTCCTGGTGTTGTAGGATTTCCCCATGTATGAAGGTAACCACTTACTTTATCAGTGGGTCTCCTTCTGCTCGTTTAAGCCGTCCGTTATCAATAAAAAAAAATAAAAATGTCTCTGACTACGTCGTGTATTTCGAGGACCTTACATGTCTTAAGTACGAGGACATACATACATATGTACTTACACATACATACACAAGAACATAAACCAACCTTGCTGAAACGAAACAATAACAAAGGCGCAATTAAACCAGCATTGTACTAATTCCGATACGACAATGCGACTTAGCCGCCATGTGAGGATGTAACAATTACGGTATTGTGCTCATTGCTTTATGCCAGAATTCAGACGTTATGATATTATTGAGACACTTGTTTCCTGTTACATTTGAAGGCTTGCATGGTGGAGGTGATATCTCATTTTTAGATTTTCGCATTTCTCATTTTTAAACATTTAAAGTGCATATGAATTCTATTTAAAAATGTTTTCAATTGTTTGATTTAAATTTTGTATTGTGAAGGGATATAATGCTTAATAATTTAAGTTGCTTAAGACCAATAAAAAAAATTAGATACTAAATCGTTTTTCTTCTTTTTTTCGAAATTCTATTTATGTGACTTCATTTATATTTGAAATGTTATATAAGTGCCACATATTGTATTTTGCACAATGCCATCATAGTGTTGTGGAGAAGCGGATCATTGTTGTGATAATCATGGCTTGGAACATAATAATAAAATCCTTTATTGTACATCCATAATCAATACAAAAAGAAACAGAAACGTGAAACAAAAATAAAAGGCGACTATATCGCCAAATATCTCTTCCAGACAACCTTAAGGCGTAGGAAATAAAGGAAAGGAAATGGGTATGGGAACATAATGTGGAAGATATGGTTATTTTTCATTATATTATGGTCAACTTAAACAATCATATACGGGACATTACTTTCAACTAACATGTTATTCCTTGTCGATAAAAATTTCGCAATTATAATATTAGTAGTAATATAGTTTTAAATATTATAATTTTCACGTATATATATTATTGCTAATCCCCTGATCCCCTGAGCTGCTACCTTGGTCGCTGATCGCCTAGCTGGGCCTCACACGAGGAATCGTGGGTCTCACCCGGCTGGGCTGATCGCCCGGGTGGCATATGGCTCTTTCCCCCCCTCCCCCTTACGACTACCATCCTTCCTCGGTTCCCTAACTGGAACCGAAATTGTAGACAGAACCCCTACAGAGGCCCTATGGGCCAACCCGATGACCCGCCCATGTTCATGGACGGAGAAGACTCCCATGGCCATAGGCCTAAGAGCCTGAAGCCATCACCCCTCCTCCCCAGGGAGGAGAGTGAAGACCCCCCATAAGTTAGACAAAATTGTTATCCAAAAACGCAATGTTTCTAAAAACCGATTCGAAAGTGTAAAAGAGACTAGATTATCGCTTCTCCTTGCTCCTTAAAAAATGCACAAAATTGAATGCGATTTCAAATTATTTAGTTTACATTCTTCAAGAGACGTGCATAGTTATTATGAATGTAGATTGAAAGTAGAAAGTAAATTGCACCACTTGTATGCTAACTAGTCTAGAAAAGTATGTAAAAAATAGATAAAAATTAGTCAATATAGTGTGTTTAGTGTCTGGAAGTAAGTAAGTCGGTCATGTATTACTTTTTTGAAATTTTGCGAGATTAGCAGAGAAATTAGTGTCACATCACTTTGTTTTCTTGTTTATGCTAATAAAAGATTGCTTGTTTAAAGAATGGAGTTTTAATTTATTAGCTTCATGTCACGTGAGGTTCCATCTACCACGCTTGAATTGAATTGATAAGTCAACTTGAATATACAATTTTTTAAATATTAGGCAATAGGTTTATTTTTTAAATTGTGAAAGATTAAACAAATAAAGTACAAAATGCTTTTATATGAAAAAGAAGAAAATAACATTCGGGTAAAAAAATATTTAAATAGAATAAAAATCGAAATTCAAACTTTAAAAGCTTGCACTGAAAAGTAAGCATTGCCGACTTATCAACTTATTCACGCTTGGTATGGATATATAGTTATACGAAATATGATTGCACAGCAGTATAGCTAAACTAAAATATTTCTGTACGATGCAGCGGTTTCTTATTTTTTTTTGTGTTCCTAAAATTTCGTACTCAAACGGTAAAGAAGATTATTTAGTAACCGTGTTCTTGGCTCAATCTAATTGGCATAGATATTTAGGTTTCTGTAGCTTCAAATATCTCTTGCACTTAACCAGGTTGGAGCCAGAGAGAGCCTGAGTGTTAATCCCTTTACTTTGCTCTAAATTTAAGGCGCCGGGATTGGGCCTGCCTGGGCGGGGAGGGTCATGGTTGCGAAGCCGCGCAGGAGATTGCGTCAAAGAAATCAGATAACAGCCGTTTGTTGCTACTCATACTGCATCATGGAGGCCTGGTGTTATTCTTTGATGATTCAGATGCGCAAACCCATAATCCAGTGGAGCCATATGGCACAACATACAGACTTCTATTTTGTATATAGAGTTACAGCAGCGCGTTGCCACAACCTGTCAATTAGAGATCCGCACCACCTCCTTCCGGATCTAAAATCTATTCATGCCCTTTATTCTTTTTTATACAATTCCCGTCTGCAAAAGAATTTCCTAAAAAAGGGTTAATATTTAATAAACATATAATAAATCTTTTATAATCTAAAAAGTTATATGATGCAGTTGGTATATTTCCGATTACGCATAAAGTTTGTTTGTATTAAAAATAATTCTATTTCCTTTATGAATTTATACAAAAGAGGATTATTGGGATTTGTCATTTGACATGTAACGTATTTAGTGAAAAGATTTTTTATCATTAGGTTTTATTTACTTGCCACCAAAATGTAGGACAAGATAAAAACAAAATTATTAATTGTATAATTATAATTAATTTATAAGCCTAGGTTAACATGCTATTTATTGATTTGATTGCCGTAATCATCGGTTTCGTTTAATCAATGCCAATTCGCCAACTTTGATCCTACCTCTTATTAATATTATATATTAAGTATAAATAATAATTTGACCGATCGTTCAAGGTTCGATATCGGACTATGATATTGAGATGTTTATAACATTAGAATATAGGCCATAGCATCAGGATAGCGGATAGTTAACATACTACGGTTGTGGGTTCGATCCTCGCTTAGGAAGAAGTAGAAGAATGATTTTATTTATATTATTTTTATTCCTCGTGTTGGTATGGCGTAATTGAGTTTGGCCTCTCTAAACACAATGTCTCAATGGGCAAAAAGTTGATAACGAAGTGTGATAGTAAGTTCTATCAACGTAGACTCCGTAAATTCAAAAATATACCCGTTTGTTATAATCACGTTCCGTCACTTTAAAATTTTTGTAACCTATCGTGTAAATTATGGTTTTTACACGATATGTTACAAGGATATTAATTTCTATTTAATCAGACAGATTTATACGCTTAATTGCATAAATTATTTAAATGAATCAGATCGTCAACTGCGGATGGATTGATTTAATTTATTTATTGGATGCAATAAAATATTATACATATATTTTTTATTTAAACACATCATTTTTATTTACGTACATTTGTTATATTTAAAAGAAATATGTACAAATAAAATGCATTATACAAATTAGTTGTTGGTTTCCTATTTCATTTGTTTAAAATTGATAATAGAGACCTAATTATAAAACTTTCCTTATCAGATAGGGTAACGGAAGCGTTAAAAGAGAACAGAGTGTCTTAGCACTAGGTTCTCAGGTTCCCTCTGCCTACCGTGCTATCTGCGGGATACAGCGTGAAGCTAATTTGTGTGTAAATTTTTCCTACGTTGTGTGTAATAATTCAAAAGTGAGAATTGAGTAATTGAGTGTATCTTTTATTTTGTATATATGTTTTCAAATTTATCAATGATATTAAAAATAATTGGGTATACATCTGGATTTATGTAGGGTAAATGTATTTTTTTTTGTATTTAACTTTTTGATTGATTATATCCATAATTACATTGTAGATATTAAAGTTAGTCATTAACTGTTATAATATTTAAAAATATTATATCTATATATAAATACGTGAAGAAAAAACTTTAGATCCCTTTTTTACGAAAATTACGTGGAGGGAGGAGCATGAAACTCGGCACACTTCTTGTACATATAGAGAAGGTTATTTGACATCCATGTTTATATAAATTGATATATACGTCACTACGTATATTAACGCATTTACGGTGACACTAGTATACATAAATTTTGATTCATTTTTCATTTTTTTTTTTTTTTTTTTGATAACGGACGGCAAACGAGCAGAAGGACCACCTGATGGTAAGTGGTTACCTTCGCCCATAGACATCTACAACACCAGAGATGTTGTAGATGCGTTGCCAACCTAGAGGATACTGATGGAAGGGGGGACAATGTAGTAGTCCACTATCAGAACCACCACATTTTGGGGAAAGGATGGGTGGGAAAGGGGAAAAATTCAACTCTATTAATAATTTTCAAAGTTCAATATCGTTCCTTTCATTATAATTACATCGGATAAATTTAATATTTAAATATAAATATGTTTAAACATATTATAATAGGAATGAATATATTTGTTTATTATTTATTTGAAAATGCTAAAATAACTGTTGGGTAATAAATCATATGCATATGAATTGAATTTATGGCGACCTCAATTAATATATGTTTAGAAATATACAAAACAAAGATACATTTCTGTTGATCGGATGTAATACCAGTTGTTAGCTTGACCGTGGTAAAAGCCTTGTCGCTTCAAAACTACTATCTATACCAGAGGTACCAAACTGCGGCCCTCTTCTCTTCTCTAAGAATTGTTTGTGTCTTTCGAAGTAAAAACTTAATTTAATATTATATTTAGATTTAATAATTGTAATATGAACGAATTACTGAGAAATGTGTTAGTTAAAAATATAATTATTCGCCGTTTCTTTTTAAGAAGAATTATCAAGGAAGTAAATTAATAAAATACAAAAAAAAAAAAATATGTTTTCTCAATAAAATCATTTCTGTGAAAATTGAGGGCTTACCATATTTTTTTTTAAATATGTGATTACACATACTTAGAAAACTTTAAGTTTTAAAGAATGGCTCTGAATTATCAAAAACTTGGGCACCCCTGATCTATAATATGAGTTTTGCCTGACTTCACTCCGCCCAATTATGTAATACACTGCTTACCTATCTCACTTTATGCGTATTATAAACGCGAACGTTGTGAGGATGGATGGATGTTTGCTATTCTTTCACACAAAACCACTTTGAACGGGATTTATATGAAATTTTACACAATATAGATCAAGTGTATTAGATTAACATATATGCCATAATTTATAGCTTTTTATGTTTTGGCCAGAATATGGTCGATAAGTATACTAAATAATTGATAAAACTCATAAACTCAATAGTATCAGAGAGTATTATTCACGTAAGTAATTCAATAATTTATTAAATAGGGGTATAGCTTGATCTTCATTTCCCCAATTTTTTTAAAATATTCTCAATCTCTGTTCTCAGCAATACTGTTTGTACAAGATGCGGCGTTTACCTCCGTAACACTACACTAAATTTCTAAACTAAGCTGCAAATGGAAAACGGATTGTTTAACTAAGATGCGTAAACATAAAAGTAAAATACCAAAAAAGGGTTTATATATTATAATATTATTGTTTATTTTATATTAGTAGGTAGTGTTTGGTGGTGAGTGTCGGTCCTCCGTCTGGCTCATGACCACTATCATGTAGTCGGCAAGATTTGAACCGCCAAATATCTTATGATGTGTTCCGGTTCGATGGCATGTAAGCCAGGCTTTCCTCTTTCCCACCTATCCTTTCCCCCAAAATTCTAGAGTGTTCCGATAGCGGACATTACATTGTCCTCCCCTTCTATCTGTATCCTCTAGGTTGGCAACGCATCTAGAACATCTCTGTGGTGTTGTAGATGGTCATGGGCAAAGGGTGCAGCCACTTACCATCAGGTGGTCCTTTGCTCGTTTGAAACATCCGTTATCCATTAATAAAAAAAAAAAAAAAAAAAAAAAGGTAAATAAATATATGATTTTTGTAGTTCGTTAAATTTAGAGTTAGATTTTTCCACTTTGACTTCCTTTTTTTTTCAAAACAGACTTTCTTTTTAGTGGGTTTTTTTTTAATAATGGATCAATATGTAAATATTTGCCAAAAGTAATATAATTTAGTAAAATAAAAACGGATTATAATAAAATTTGAAAAGTAATTTACCATTTTATTTCACGTAAGCGAAAGGTTGAAAAACGTGTAGCGCTTCTTACGTGTTGCATCACATGGTGGAGGTGTTTCCTGTAATATTTCAACCTACTAACTGTTTGGTGGTAGGAGGTCTGTCCTCCGTCTGGCCTGCGACCACTATCATGTCAAAGACGAACCGCCAATATCTTGCAGTGATGTGCTCTGGTTCGATGGCATGTGCTTCTCAGGTTTTCCTACCTTCCCACCCATCCTTTCCCAAAAATGGTGGTTCCTGATAGCGACTACTACATTATCCTCCTTTCCATCTGTATCCTCTGGTTGTGGCAACGCATCTAGTACATCTCTTGTGTTGTAGATGTTCATGGGCGAAGGTAACCACTTACCATCAGGCGGTCCTTCTTGCCTGCTCTGCCATCCGGTATCCATAAAAATAAAAAATAAAATACGCTAATGTTATAAATGAAAAAAATCGTAAGGATGTATGTATGGATCGATGTTTGTTATTTTTTCATACAAAATGTATTGAACGGGTTTGAAATGAATACTTTATTAATTTAATCTATTTTTAAGTATTGCATTATTATACTTTTAGGCACTTCTTCTCCATATAAACGTTAACTGTTTCAAATTTTATTTCATCATTCTTCCGTTCTCGCAATTATGGTAAAAAGGGATCCAAATTTCCCTTCGGTTTTCCTTCACGTATCAATAATGATGTAACTTAGGTACACGTCAAAAGCACATACGCTAAATAATTATCATTACTAGTGTCCCCGTTGACGCGTTAACAACGCGTTGTCTTTGGCAGTGTATGTACTCATGTGTCACTTTATATAAACATGGATGTCAAATCATGGTAGTGTGTGTAACATTTATTTTGTTAATTTAATATACTTTTGATGCATTATTTTAAACAAATGTTAGCATTCTGCACTCCTTCTCTATATAAACTATAAGTGTGCCAAGTTTCATGCTCCTCCGTCCGTCTATATTTTGTAAAAAGGGATCCAAAGTTTTTGCTTCACGTATTTATATATAGATATAGTTATATTTTTTTAATAACATTTTTCTAACAACAGAATAATTTAATATCAGAACAACGGTTAAGGCGTTATTTTTTTTAAAGGATTTGTTATGGATGGAGAGCATAGTTATTTGCCAGATAGTGCTCAATCACTTTTTAAGGCTTATTATCTGCAGCTGAATTTAGCCATACGTTAATCAATGTACGAATGTGTCCAAATCCAATCTTAAATAATATTTCTACAGCATGAACGATGTCCTTGCGAAGTTGACAAAGATAACGAGAAAATAATTTTAAGTGTAGTTCCTTTTAGCTTCTTTTTTAAACTCCAAATGCGATTCGAAATCATATAAATGAAATGAGATTTTAATTGAGACCTGTTATGGCGCAGAGGTACAAGCGTGCGACTGTAATCACGACAGGTTGTGGGTTCGATTCCCACTACAGGGATTGAAAATATTGAACATTTATAATAATTAATAAATATTTAGTATTTTTATTTCATCGCTCTGGTAACAACGCAAACCGCGGGCTTGAGTTCCGCCATTCAACACGAAATGTCCCAATTCGGTAGAAAGTGGGGAACGGAAATCTTAAGAGAAGGTTCCCTCTACCTAATCTTCTGTGTGCGAGATAAAGCGTGAAGCTAAAAAAAAATTGAACCCAAGATAAACATTAATGGATAAGCCTGTTGCCATCTTCTGTATTCGTTATATATTTATACATAATTGTGTTAATGGATTTGATAAAGTTTTCTCTCTCTCATTTCTTGCTCACTTTTTCTTTTATAGGGTGTCCCAAAATTAACGCAAGATTTGAATTAAATAGAAAATGTCATTTTTAGTCTTTTAATAGCGAATAAATAATGAATATAATAGCAAATGGCGGCAAAGTCAAATCTTGCGTTAATTTTGGGACACCTTTATATAGAGGGACGGAGGGAGAGGGAGAGAGAGTGAGATAGATTTCAAATTCAACGTATATCCTAATTGATTATAGCGCTAATGTAAACAAACATGTTGTTTATCATCACACACTTGTTATTTAATACCAGCATGTTTTGCCTCCATGTTTCATTACATAAGAACACAAATTTTATTGACACAATTCACGTAGATAATAATATCTACATATACAGTATGTTAGTGTATTTTTTGTTGATTTCATACGTTTCTTGGATATAAGGTGTAACTGCTTTTTTTATTTTTACGTTTTCCCTGTAAGATAGGCAGAGAGAACCTAGTCTCCAGACACTCCGTTCTCCGCTCTCTGAAATTTGAGACATTGTGCGTCGTACGGCGTAAATTAACGTCGCTCTGTGTCTTAGCAGGGCGCGAAGATGAAAAATAATTTATATGTATAAATCCTGTTCTCTATCATGGTCACAGAGAAGGGAGTGATAATAGTGTCTTAATAATATCTCATAAGAGGCTATTTATGCCTAATAAATTTTAAAGTAATAAAATCTTGAATATGAGTATCAATTTTTTTTTAACTTCACACTGTATCCCGCATATAACGGGGTAGGCAGAGGGAACCAGAGAACCTAGTGTAAAGACACTCCATTCTCTTTCAACATTACCGTTCCCCACTTTCCGCCAAATTGAGGCATTGCGTGTTGAGTGGCGGACCTCAACGCCGCGCTTTGCCTTGTTACCAAACCCAAGAAATGAAAATACTAAATTTTACATTTCCTGGAGTGGGAATCGAACCCACAACCTGTCGCGTTTTGCAGTCGCACGCTTGTGCCTCTGCGCCACGACAGGCACTATGAGTATCATAAATCTTGAATATACTAATATTAGATTACATAAATAATTGTTAATTTTCACGTAATAAATCAATTCGAAAAAGGGCACTTAGTTATAAGTAAAAATATTATCTTTTGAAAAATATATTCATAGTCGCGACCACTATCATGTCAAAGACGAACCGCCAAATATGTTATGATGTGTTCGGTTCGATGGAATGAAGCGGGTTTCCCCTTTCCCACCATCCTTTCCCCCAAAGTATTAGGTGGTTCCGATAACGAACTACTACATTATCCTCCCTTTCATCTGAAGATCCACTCTAGGTTGGCTTGGCGCATCTAGTACATCTCTTGTGTTGTAGATGTTCATGGGCGAAGGTAACCACTTACCATCAGGCGGTCCTTCTGCTCGTTTGCCATCCAGTATCCATAAAAAAAAAAAAACAAGTGAGATTTTAAGGTAGATACGTCTTACTGCCTATCAGTAAGTGTTGATTAGATCAAGCCTAATTGCGTCACTTTTAATTACTTATTCAAAAAATATTTCGTGTGTGTTTAGTTTTTATAGCTTACTTTACCTATTATATGTCAAGGTGGAAATAAAATGCGATTATATTTAATTATATTAGTTAATTAGCTATTAATGAATAAAAACTAAGATAAAAAAGCATTGGCGGCCATCGTGGAGCATTGTCTCGTCAACAGGTAGTCGGAATGAACCTAGTGTCAAAACACTCCGTAAGCCGCTTTCCTCCCGAATTCTCGCACATTGTCATATCAGAGCGGATTAATGCAAATATTTTTTAGTAATTTAGATTTAGATATAATTATTCCCAGAGTGGGAATTGAACCCACAACCTATCGTGTTTACAGTCAGACGTTGTCCCACTGCGCCACGATGATCTCTAATTATTAATTTATTTATATTTATCGACATATTAAGTATATTAAAAAAAAAAAATTAGGTATACACATCAATGCTGATCATTCCTTTAAGCATTCGTAATCAATGTTAATACGGTGTGTTCCGAACCACGTGCTATGTACTCGTAAGTACGCTTGCACTAGTCGAGTACTCATCGAAATTAATCGAGTCATTGTTTTCATTGTGCCAAATGGACGATATACGATCCAATTGTTTATATCGATTACAGTGCTTATATATTTTATTTCATAATATAGTTAAAATAATTAGGCTTTTAACAGAAAAAGAAGACTGACTTCAAATAAAATGTACGAATAACTCAAATACTACTCATCGGATCTTAATAAAATTTAAATGGGATCACATCTGAAGCATTCGCTATCGTATAAAAAAATTATCATCAATATTGGTTCAACTTATAAAAATGATATGGTAAAATACACAAAAATGCAGTTTTAATGGATAACGGATGGCAAACGAGCAAAAGGGACCACCTGATGGTAAGTGGCTACCTTTGAGCACCAGGCCATGACCATCTACAACAACCAGAGATGTTCTAGATGCTGCCAACCTAGGCTGAGGATACAGATAGAAGGAGGACAATGTAGTGAGTCCACCATCGGAACTACCAGATTTTGGGGGAAAGGATAGGTGGGAAAGAGGAGCCTGGGCTTACATGCCATCGAACCGAACACATCATAAGATATTTGGCGGTTCGTCTTTGACATGATAGTGGTCGTGAGCCAGACGGAGGACGAACCTCCTACCACCAAATATTGAACAGTTGAATTGAGAACTTCTGTTTTTAATGTCGGTTTAAATTAATATTCAATTTTAATATTTTTTATGTATCTCATAGGTGATTAAATCCCTTTAGATATGGTTATATTTATAATGTTGTCTAAAGTTTCTAATATAAAAATAGGTTTCTTTTAGATTTTTTTAATTGATTTTTAGAGTTTTAAATTGAATAGATAGTTAAGATATAAAGCATCTTCGGTTATTACATTGTCAGCAAATGGGCGGAAAATGGAAAAAGGTTTAGTAATATTACATCACTAGGTCGTTTTGACTACTCAGGTATATGAGGAAAAATTATAAATATTAAAATAATATTGCTATTATATATTTGATCAAGTTATTCATTTCTAATATTTTCCCGCATAGCAGGGTAGATAAAGACTGATAAGACTCTCCTCGTTCTCCGCTTTTCGCCCGATTTCAAGTCGTTTTGAGTAGCGGTATTCAACGCCGCGTTTTGTCTTTACCAAAGCGAAGAATTGAAAACGAGAAGTGAAAACTTGAATATTAACGTTGTGCATTTTTGGTATTTTGGAGTGGTTATGGCATAATTACTTTAAATATGTGAGTATAAAAATAATATAATTTATGTAGTAAAATACAATATTCATTCAAAAGGGTAATGCCATACCGTTTTACATCAATTGCGAGAACGGAAGAGTATGAAATATAGCACAGTTAAAGTTTATATAGAAAAAGTGCACAAAAAGGTTATTTATAATAATATAATACTTAGAAATCGATTAAATTAATAAATAATAAAAATAAATATTACATCACTAATTTATTTGAAAGTCTACAGTCATTTTTATGTCAAATAACAGATCCGTTGCTATGGCAAACCGTAAGCACAGTCTCTAGTTACATAAAAAACGAATTTTCGATCGAGATCACGTGTCCTGATGCGAGTTTATGTTTTACCCGTCATAAAAAGTGCAGCACGCCGCTAAAGAAGTTTTCACTTCAAAAAATAAATATAATCTTTCCTCCGACTGGGAATCGAACCCTTAACCGTGTGTTTACAGTCAGACGATGTCCTTTGATGGCCTCATGATTATTCAATAGTTTTGTAAATAAATACGTGCATAATTTAAAATGAATTACCTATGAAGTATGTATGAATTGAGTATTTGAATAATATGTGATAATAGCTAAGTAATATTACTGTCTTGATTAATGTTGTTAACATTTTTGCGTTAAGGAAAATATTATTCTTGTCTGGAGCCACTTGATGACCATTAGCTACCTAATAGAGAATTTATACTTTAATATGAGGAAATAAATTTATTATAAAAATTCTATATTTATGACCTTTTCGGTTATGATGTGAAAAACGGATATAGAAAATTCTGATTTTGATTGAAGTTCTTTGATTACCCTTTTATGGGGGAAAAGAAGGCAAGCTGCAATAATTAAAAAATATATATAGATCCGCTATTTTTGTACCTAAAAAAAAACCGTCCTTAACTACTTTTTTTAAAAAAAAAAACCTTCCAATGATTTGAAAGAAAAGAATTGGTCATTGAAAATGCATGAAAAATGCTTGCTCGTGAAAAACTTATTTAATTTAACAAAAGTCTGTTTGTTTTTCAAAATTAATACTTAAAAATACTAATAATATTTTTAAATTGAAGTCTAATAATATAAATTTTATCTAAAATTTATTATTATTATTAATAATGTTTCACTCAATTTACAATATTCGTTGCCATTTCTGTGGTGTTGAAAATCATTTTCGCATTAAAATGATTTATTTACGCGTAATATAATTGATTATAAGACATGTATGTTAATTCCATATTATATTTTATATAATTACCTATAAAGCAATTACTATGGGAACGTTATGTTAGTTACGCAAGAAGTATTTTTTTCAGCTTCAGCCATAGGTGGGTAGTCAGAGAGAACGTAGTGTCTAGGCACTTCGTTACCCACGAATTCCAGATATTGCGTGTTTACTGGTGATGGCTTCTATAATTTTTTTAGAGCTTCACGCTTTACCCCGTGCTATGTGCGGGTAGGTAAAGGAAACCAGATAACCCAGTGTTAAGACACTCCGTTCTCGTTTAACATTTCTGTTCCCCACTTTCGACCGAAGTCATGGCGTGCTAAGTGGCGGAACTCAACGATTTGCCTTGTTACCAGATCGATGAAATGAAAATACTAAATATTATTTAGTATTTTCACTTCCTGGAGTGGGAATCGAACCCATAACCTAACGCGTCTACAGTCGCAAGCTTGTGTCTCTGCGCCACGACTGGCCTATAATAGAAAATAAATAATGAAAAAAATATTTTTTAGGAACTTGCTGTAATTTTATAACTTTGCCTCATATTTTCTTTTCGTTGTCCCCAGGTATTCCATCTCCGCGACATCCGGTGGGAGAGGCCGCGGTTCATCTCGAAATCTTTCCTAGCGTTTGTCACCTTCAATGTCATCAGTTACTCACTTCTGGCGGCTGAAGTGTTGACCACCAACGTTGCTGATACGTCTGTTAAGAATAGGGTAAGGAAATTTGGCCTGTAATATGTAAATTTTTGCATAATTTGATAAATACGGGTTAAGATTTCTATTTTTTTTTGTAGTAATTTATTAGTTCGGTAATATTAATGTTTATAGAGCTCTTCACAATCTTTCTAAGGATAACGATCTTTCTTAGGATAACGATCTTTCTTAGGATAACGATCTTTCTTCTTTCTTAGGATAACGATCTTTCTTAGGATAACGATCTTTCTTAGGATAAAGATCTTTCTTAGGATAGATGTTAGTGAGTTCTAAACTGAATATAAAACTACATATTCTACTCTGTAATTGGATCCTACTAATGTTATAACTGTGACATTTTTGAGGATGGACAGATGGATGTTTGTTACTCTTTTACGTTAACGCAAAACTACTGCACGTATCTAGATGATAATTTACAGTAATATAACTTATTCATGATGATATTATAAGAGCTACAATTAACATGTTAACATTGTTAGGTGGTAGGAGGTTCGTCCTCCGTCTGGCTCGCGACCACTATCATGTCAAAGACGAACCGCCAAATATCTTATGATGTGTTCCGGTTCGATGGCATGTAAGCCAGGTTTTCCCCTTTCCCACCCATCCTTTCCCCAAAATGTGGTGGTTCCGATAGCGGACTACTACATTATCCTCCCTTTCCATCTGTATCCTCTAGGTTGGCACGCATCTAGTACATCTCTTGTGTTGTAGATGTTCATGGGCGAAGTTGCAACCACTTACCATCAGGCGGTCCTTCTGCTCGTTTGCTATCCGGTATCCATAAAAAAAAAAAAAAACAAAGATTTGGTGTTAATAATGACGAAAGGAACGACGAAACGATAAGTATATTTTGGTATTTCAAGGGGATCAGCATAGAATAAATATTAACTTGACATTGTAATAGGTTATTGATAACTATTTGTAATAGACAGGCGTGGTTCTTTCACATTTATCTTTGGGTAGGCAGAGAACTAGTTTCTTCCAAAAGAAAACAACAGAGATATGATACTGTGTCATCTCGTCGCATTGCGTTTAATCGGAAGTTTTCAATGCATCTTATTTTCTAGCCTCCTTTTAAAAGATTTATACAAATAAAAATATGTATTGATTATTTCTATATAAAAAAATATGATACTACACTAGTAGAACTGTTGACCTGGTAAAATACGCGTTGCCTTAGCAACGTGTGTATGTCACTTTAGTAGAGTATGCGCGTCAAAACACATGCCATTTAATTTAATTAAAAAAAACTTTGCTTCTACGCTCCTTCTTTAATACTTTTACCAAATGTCATATAATTCCTGCTGTCCGCACAATTATCGTAAAAAAGCGGTACAAATTGTTCATTCACTTTAAATTATACGATATATTGTAATAAATAATAGTTATGTTTTTACTTTCTGTGCGTTTACTTTATACCGATTTAGATAAGATAAAAGAAATAAAAATTGAGAAAAAATCTTTGTTACTCATATTTATTATATTTATTAATATAAGTTACAATGATAATATATATTCTACTGTTACAATAACGCAAAAGCATATTTCATTTTTTATATACAATTTAAAATTATTACCTCTAGTGTGGATTACTTTAAACTATGTAGAGGTTAATTGTACGTGGGTGTAGTCAATTGTATAATTTTGTATCGTCCTTAACCCCAGTTGGCAATCGTCCATTATCCTGTTCTCCGTACTTGTAATATGATTAAATAAGAATATTTTAGCCTATCTAACAAGTCGCATAGTTGGGATGTGCTTAAACAAGATATCGTTGACACTCCGTTCTCCACTTACCGCCTGAAATTGAGCCATTCGTATTGGATGGTGGAAAAGTGATAGATTTAAGAAGCTTGTCAGCTTAACATACCTTATTTTTCATAAACTTTATTTCTTATTTTATTTTTTTAACTTCTCACTGTATTCGGCACATAGTATGGTAGCAGAGAACCAGAGAACCTAGTGTTAAGATTCTTTCTGTTTTATTTTAACATTTCCTGTTCCCCCACTTTCCGCTGAATTGAGACATTGTGTGCTGAATGCCGAAACTTAACCACTGCGTTTTGCCTTGTTACCAGAGTGATTTTAGAAATGAAAAATACTAAATATTATTTTAATAATTTAATTTCCTGAAGCAAGAATCGAATCCACAACCCAATGTGTTACATCACATCGCTTGTGCTTGTTCGCCACAACTGCAGCAACCATTCCATATAAATAACTTGTAAATAATCATAAAAATAAAAATAATAATACGCCAAGTACGTAAATAAATGAGAGAATATAAAGGATACAGTGAAGCCAAAAAATGGTATGAATGCTCTGTCTGGCTTTCCTGTCAAATGACTACTGGGGAGTCTTGCGTCTCACGCAAAACCTTTAAAATTTCTGCAATAACAAAGAAATTATGAGCAATATTTGTACATTCATCCATACAAAATATTTATGTTAATGTTTCACTGTTGTGCGGCAAGTATTTGGACACAATAGGTGTCATTTATCCATATACTTTTTAAATACAGTACTCATATCATGGCCTGTGCTTATACCTATGTGATTCATATTTACCTTACCTTTGATTTGTTAGGTGGTAGGAGGTTCGTCCTCCGACTGGCTCATGACCACTATCATGTGTCAAAGACGAGGAACCGCCAAATATCTAATGATGTGTTCCGGTTCGATGGCATGTAGTTTTCAGATTTTCCCTTTCCCATCCATCCTTTCCTTCAGGGTCGTAGGGAATTCTGGATAGTGACTTAGTAGTCCACTATCAGAACCATCATTTTGATGGGAAGGGGGACAATGTAGTCATTGGTCCCCCTTCCCATCAGCATCCTGAGTTATAACGCATCTACAACATCTCCGTGTTGTAGATGTCTATGGGCGAAGGTAACCACTCACCACATCAGGTGGTCCTTCTGCTCTCGTTTGCCGTCCGTTATCAATAAAAAAAAAAAAACCTAAATAATAAAAGATTAATACGTCTTCCTTTATATAAAAATGACTTATGTTATTAACAACTTGATGTTTTTTTTTATAACTATCGAGATTTAAGCTCACTTCCATTTGGATAAAAGCTATACTACTATAAAATGTTTTTTTTTTAGTTTCACGCTGTATCCCGCAAATAGCAGGGTAGGCAGAGGGAACCTGAAAACTTTAGTGTTAAGACACTCGTTCCCCACTTTCCGCCGCCGAATTGAAGCATTGTGTGCTGAGAGTGGCGGAACTCAACGCCAAATATAAAAAGATAATTTCTCAAAAATCACTAAGGACTGATAGAAAAAAATAATTAAGTTTTGAATAAAAAAAAACAACATTTGTTTTAAAAATCATGGAACTTTGTTTGCGTAGGCTTTAAAATTTAGAAATAGCAGTTTTTGCGTGAAAGATTAACAAACAGCTATACATCTATCCTCAAAAACTCTTTTATTTATAAAATTAAGTAGGATTGAAGAAGATATTTATATATTTTGTTTGGTGGTAGGAGACTGTCCTCCGGGGTCTGGCTCTCTGCGACCACTATCATGTCAAAGACGAACTGCCAAACATCTTATGATGTGTTCCGGTTCGATGGCATGTAAGCCAAGTTTTCCCCTTTCCCACCCATCCTTTCCCCCAAAAAATGTGGTGGTTCCGATAGCGGACTAATACATTATCCTCCCTTTTCCATCTGTATCCTCTAGGTTGGCACGATCTAAGAAGTACACCTCTAGTGTTGTGATGTTCATGGGCGAAGGTAACCACTTACCATCAGGCGGTCCTTCTGCTCGTTTGCCATCCGGTATCCATAAAAAAAAAAAAAAAAAGATAAGATAGAATTTTCTTGTAGTAAAAAGTACTGTGTCGTTTGTTGCAGAGCTTTTATCAGCACGTATTCAACGGATGCTACGCGGTGCTGCTATTCATAGTGGTCATATTCTTTCCTCATATAAGGAGCGAGGTCTATTTTAAGGTAAATATAAATTATTTGAATAAAACTGGTAGACTAGTAAGAATAAGTTTCACGTTGTATCTCGCATATAGCGGGGTAGGCAAAGGAACCAGATAACCTAGTGTTAAGACATTCCGTTCTCTTTTAACATTTCCATACCCCACTTTTCGCCTAATTGAGGCGTTGCGTGCTAAGTGGTGGAACTCAACGCCGCGCTTTGTCTTGTTACCAGAGCGAGGAAATGAAAATATGTACTAAATATTTTTTAATATTTTAATTTCCTAGAGTGGGAATCGAACCCAAAAGTGCAAATGCGTCACGGCAGGCCTGAGCTAGAATGAGGTTTATATATGTTTTAATATTAAACCTATTTTAATATTTAGTTTAGACATTTACATATGAATAATTTAGGATCTGAATGAAGAAAGTCGCATCGTAGGAAAAAATCGAAATCATGATTTTTTGATTAGATCTATATAATTCCTAAGTTGCGGGTTTTTAAGGCTGATTTCAAATTTCAAATATATATATATATATATATATATATATATATATATATATATATATATAGATCACTTTTGTTATTTATTCATTTCAATGAAGCGTAAGGTCACACAGCCACACAATAACACTAAAACTCTACTATATACGGTAACAACTAGAGTACTATACGTACCATCTGTGGTCTTAAACACATGATAATCGATCATTGTTCGCGAATATCGTGTGGTCCGAATGTATGGAGTATGTCCAGCCATTTTATATCTTATTTCTAAATATATTTGGTTGTTTTTCGTATGTCAATTAGTTTGTGTTTTGTGTTTGTTGTAATGTATGACAGTATAAATTTATTATCAGAAGATAATGGTTTATTGTGCTATTTAGACGTGAATTTTATTAGCGATATGGGATGAGTACAAAGCTATTGTAAGCCTTATGTTTGTTTGGAAGGAAATATATAATAGGAATTGGCATTTAGAATGAATTCAAAGTGTGTTGTCCACTTTTCAAAAACAGAAAAATCTCTTTAATAATTCATTTACCGTGCCGGGCCCATCGCGCAGGGAGAGGAGCTCTGAGCAGTGCCTTGGACTCGAGATCTCAGTCTGGACTTATGTGGTCCATTAAAAATATACATTACTGCTCGCCTCCACTGCCCAGGCTCGTCTCTATACCTGAACAACAGATATTTAGTGATATATAACGATAACCAATATAGTATTATTTTTACATAAATTAGGAAAACAGTACATTCTTCAGGGTAGGATTCGAATCTACTACACTTTACTTGCAGAAACTATTTAATTTATCTATTTTAACATATTTTTTGTTTAATAATTAAGTTATTGTATACATTGGTTTTAGCTTCGCGGAGAATTCCTGAAGGAGACGAAAGTATGTACAATAATATCCCCAAGACCGGGGCCCTCCACCGCCGCTGAGGGTGATGACGTGCAAGACACTTTGGTTACTAAGCAGGTAAAAATACTTGTTTTATTTTTTATTGAAATAGGCAGAGAGAGTTACTGTTAAGACAATTCTTTCTATATTTTCTACCCATTTAACACTAGATTTACGGAACCCGTCAATTTGACGGGTTTTCGATTGCATGCCTATATATATATGCCATAAAATTCCGGACATGTAAGATATTATACGTTGGTTTTTAATGATATAATGCACCGAATATATATTTCCATTCGTTTTCTCCGAAACAAATAAATTTTTGAATTGAGTTTTTCAAGGTTTATTTTTTTTACAAAACCCAATTTGACAAGATTTTCACATATTTGGATTTGTATGTGACACAATGAATTGAAACTTGTATTGATATAAACGAATTATGCAATATCTCGCAAGAATTTTATTTTACAATTGACTGAAAAACTAGGCAGTGACCATCGCAATGAACAAAATACAAATTTCAATTCATTGTCTCATGTACAAAATTCAAATGTACGAAAATCTTGTCAAATTGGGTTATATTAAATGTAACAAGTATGTCTGTGGAAAGTTTGCATGCAAAATGGAGTTTACTTGTAAAAAATGTATTGAAAACAACCGTGAATAAAAAAAACCGTTGATTTAAAAATAAAAGATTCACAAAAAATTATATTATAATTACCCGTCAAAAAGACGGACTTCAGTATAAATACGGCCGATACCCGTAAATCTAGTGTTAAAAGGCATTGTGTGGCAAAAGATGAAAATTTGAAAAAGGTAAGTCGATACATTAAAGCCGATTTTTAAAGATAAGCCGGTATATATTGTTTCGACCGGGACGAAAATATTATATAAGTTCGTGGTATAGGATGTTAAGTTTTCGTTGAGCTTGTTTTTTTGCAATCTCACTTCCAAATTATTTTATCAACCTTTTTTTGTCATCGCTGGTACTAATTTATTGCAATTAATAAAAGGTAAGCCGGCCCGCCACCGGCTTACCTTTTATTAACTATAACAAGTTATATGGACAGTGTATTAATAGTACTTTGGTTCGTTTGTTCGCTTATCCTGTTTAACATAAAAAATGCAATGAGTTAAATACAGTATTATATAACGCTTAACACATCCTTGCCATTAGTGAAAAAAAAAAACATAATGAGAGAGATAATTGTCTTAAACTAGGATAATTGCTAAGGCGTATGTTATCTTTATATGATACCTTAGTGTAAAATGGTGTTGACAGAACAATTGTTTGACCATTTATAGCTAAAACCTATTATTATTGTTGTGTTGCTTTGTCATTTTCATAGTTACTCAGTGACCTTAATTGTTTTCTGGAAGGAAGTTGTTATCTATTATGTAAGTCTATGTACGCCTATATATGAAATTTATTCGTTACAGATGCATAAAATATTGAGTAACGTTGCTTTTGTGTTACATATATATATATATATATATTTTATATGTATATTTTTTTTATCTTCACCCTGTATACTGCACATAGCTGGGTAGACAGAGGGAACCTTAGAACCTAGTGCAACGAACGAACCATATATTTATTTCTTTTTGTATCTTTCTTTGTATAATTTCAAAAATCTATGTGATAGTTTCGGTCTAATATCTTTAGGTATCTATCTGTTATCATTTGATTGTTATGATCTTATTTCCCCGGAAATCTTAGAGAACGGAGTGTCTTAACACTAGGTTCTCGGGTTCCTTCAGCCTATCCTGCTATGTGGGGGATACAGGGTGAAGTAAAAAAGAATTTCCCGTTCTGATAACACAAACCGCAGCGTTTAGTTTCGCTACTTTCGGTCCTCCCTGACTACCCTACTATACGGGGAAAGGGTGAAGCTTTTATTAACGTCTTAATAATTTTAACCCATTTCTTTTCAGGGCATTCAAACAGATTTAGCGGACTGTAACGGCACAGTAGACCCTCGCTCTGTGAACCATTCGCAACTGCATCAGTCTCGCTTGGGTCTGGTCAGCCAGGCCTTGATGCTCATACTTATTGCTGGCTTCTTAGCTTCCGAAACGTTAAGCGAATTTTGGAAGACGAAGTAAGTTATTTGGTGGATTTTTAAGTGTTTCGGTAACTCTTATATTTTGATAAGAAAATATTATGTAAAATCGACATGATTAAAAAAGAAATAAATATTTTCTTTACTTATTGGTATTGGTCATCATTAAAGAAAAAATGTTTTCCTATGTTTAGGATATTTTATTTTGTACCAATTTGGTGTTTATCAAGTTACACGAGGTCGTGGGCGGCGGTGATCACTTAACATCAGGTGACTTGCACGTCTTGTCCTTCCTATAAAAAAAAAAAAACAAAAAAATAACGCCTTGCTGCAGTTCACAGTTGTTCACGATGGTCTGGGTTCAATTCCTATTCACTAAATAATTATAGTATTTTAAGAGCTACCCCAATAAAGAAAAAATGCGTCACCCATTTATAATATTTTTTATTGTTTGAAATCTGAAAAATACAAAAACTAAACCTCTTTTGCCACCAGAGTGCCAGTAGTGTCTCGCAACTGGCACGACGTAGTGTTCCGTCTCGCCGAGATCGGTGTCGCGATATGGTTCCCGTGCGTGCTCTGGAACTGCATGGCGCCGGAGCGGCTCTGGCTGTTGAACCCGCGGCGGCTGCTCGCGAGGCAACTCGACGACGCCAGGCTTGCCGACTTGTTGGCTAATAAACGACCCAGTGATTATAAGGTAAGGGGAATTGTGTGTGTATCACGTTTTTTGAATAACTAGGTAGTCATTTTGTGGATTTAATAAGCTTAGGTAACAAAAAAGGTATTCAAAAAACCTAAGGGTTTTTTGAATACCTTATTAAAAAGACTAACTTTGTGTAATAATAACAAAAATCGCTTAGGTATCGTTTAGCCTTTTTGAATAATTACTTAAAAAAAACTAACTTTGTGGGGTATAAAATGACTCGCTTAGGTATTACTTAGCTTTTTTGAATAATTAAAAAACTAACTTTGGTTAGTATATTTGTAATATAACAATGTATAGTTTGATTATAATAGCCTAGAGCTTTTTAATGGATTCCTAGAAACGCGGGTTCGAATCCTTGTTTATTAATTGTTTGTTCTTTACCGGTTTTTACAAGATTTATATAAAAAAAAAAACAACAAAAAAATTAAAATTGATCTAATAGGAATGTTGGCAATAGTTGTTGAGTTTGTAGTTGGCATTAACAATAGTTTGTTTCGATAACTAACATTTAACTAACAGGCAAAGCTAATTTCCTTATCGCATCGCTCGGCGTTGTTAATTAACTCGCGATAATTGATATTAGGGTGAAAGTGCACTACAAGGAATATTTTATTTTTTTTTAGCTTTCGTCTATTTATTGAATTTAAAAAAAAAACTTTTGGTACAGTTTGTTTTTTTAAATATTGAAGTCATATATTAGGTATGATTAGGTGTTATTGTGCCAGTTAATATGGGGTCGTATTTGTGATCACAGTGGAAAAAGGTGTTATAATATTCATATTCATTTAAAACAGTATACAACTACTGTTCATTTATTATATATATTCCATGTTTCATCCCAAAACGTAATGTAAGACGTGCTTTTTGTTATAACAATGTGTCGTAATCATGAGGATCGCTTGTCTTCAGCTTACATGCTTCCAATCCTGAATACTTTTGCTTACTAGTTATGTCCTCATCCAGCCAACCCTTGGCCATATCCAAAACCTTGGCATGTCTTGGCCAATCATTCGCCAAGTGAGCAAATATGAACCAAAATATATCTTCTCAGATCATGGAGATATTGGTCCAACTATCTTGGCTGGAAAAAGCGCGATTTTTCCTGGAGCTCTACAAAGAACTTCAGTGGTCCATTTGGAAAATATTTATAGCGAGGTTTCTTTATTCCAAACCAGTCGAATCTATTGAAGATTCTGGTGTGAGGGTGGTAAGTGTCACTACTAACTTGCTCATTTACTAATTGCTCTTGTTTAAAATTTGGGGTTCTTAAAATCATTTTACTAACAAATTCACCTATTTTATGATATTAACAGTTAATAAAAACAAAGTCAAAGTCAAAGTCAAAGTCAAATAATTTTATTCAAAATAAGAAGTTACAAGCTTCATTTTTTGAACGTCAAATAATTTACCACCGGTTCACTAAATTTAATGCCTCAGACCTGAGAAGAACCGGCGCAAGAAACTCAGCGGGACTATTTTTTTATTTTTTTTTATTAAACAGTCTTCTTATTTTCTAATTATAGGAAATGCTCTGTACATATGACTATACGACTCTTAGACTTCACGTAATATCAATAAATTTATGTCAACAACTTAGTACACTTTAATTTGATAGAAATTACTATAGTTAAAACATACAACACTTTTCAGAATGTGGAAACGGATTCTCTGGTGGGTAGTGTGGGTTCGATTCGCGACTGCTGGATATGCTACGACAACACCAGGCCAGAGCCTCTCATTAGGCCGTGTAGATGTACTGGGGACGTGGCTGCTGTGCATCACGACTGCTTGAGAAGATGGTTGGTTGAGGTGAGATGATAAGAAACGTCTTAGCTTATTATGGACCATATGGGTGTCGGGTTCATTGCGCTGAAAGACAGAGAGAGAAGGAGAGATGTAGAGAGGGAGAAAAAGATACTCAAAGTAGTGCGTTAGGGTGCTTTGGATACAAATGTAGGCTTTAGGGGACCCCTTTAAAATGCGTTAGAGCTCCACTGTCGGAGCTCCTCTCTCTACTTAACTAAATTTAAAAAGTTTCTTCTAGGAAAGAATTGATGAACGTTCTAGACATCTATTATTAGATTAATATAGAGAGACAAGATTAGGCGGATTTCGTACTCTTTCTGTTAATAATAATATTAAATTCATTATTTTATCATTTTTCAGAGCGCATCTACTCCTGATGGTCTAAAATGCAAAGTTTGCAACACGCCCTATATTGTTCAAGAAACCAATAGGTAAGTTATTGTCTTTTATCGTACATTAATATAATTCAACTTATTATTCAATTTTTTTCTGGGAAGTAAAATAACTTCAGTAAATTTATGTGTTACCGATATTCTATGGAATGAAATTTGCGCTCCATTCTATATGAAAAATAAATGTGTTTTTGTAGAATCACGTCTTTTTTACGTTGGTTCTGCTCAGGTTTGAGGTATTAATTTCAGTGAAGGTAGTAAATTATTTGATATTCAAAATATGCAGTAAACTGAATTTAAACTTTTTTACCTATTGAAATTTTTTTGCCTATTGAAATTAAATAAAGAACTAACGAGTACATTCAAACAAATTTGCTTTTTATTGCATTTTACTTAGAGTCGAATTTTCTTTATTGTTATAATTACTTTGGTCGCGATGTTATCGTCGCGGTCAGAAGTAGTTTACAATGTCACTGTCGTGTGCGGTCAGGGTGGAGTGGGAGCGCGGGTTCACGGCGTCGCACTGGGTGCGCACGGCGCTGGGCGTGGCGTGCGCGTGCGCGGCGGCGGGCGCGGCGTGGGCGCTCGTGCAGCTGTTCCCGTCGCCCGTGCCGCGCGTGCTCGCCGCCGGCGCCGCGCTGCTCGTCTGCTACGTCGTCATACGGTCGGTACTACTTAACTATTTGGGTTATTTTTTTTTTTTTTTTTATGGATACCGGATGGCAAACGAGCAGAAGGACCGCCTGATGGTAAGTGGTTACCTTCGCCCATGAACATCTACAACACAAGAGATGTACTAGATGCGTTGCCAACATAGAGGATACAGATGGAAAGGGAGGATAATGTAGTAGTCCGCTATCGGAACCACCACATTTTGGGGAAAGGATGGGTGGGAAAGGGGAAAATCTGGCTTACATGCCATCGAACCGGAACACATCATAAGATATTTGGCGGTTCGTCTTTGACATGATAGTGGTCGCGAGCCAGACGGAGGACGAACCTCCTACCACCAAACAAACAAAATGGCGTTACTGCGTTATCATCCAGCTTCCACGCAAACTTTCTAATGTCCGGCCCTTATAACGTTCACTTAACTAGAAGACGAGACTCTTGGATATGTATTTTTTACTTTTAATTTGTATTGACACAGCACATTTTTTTCTGTTATTTCCTGTTTATTATTTTTCTTTATTTTGTTAAGATAATACAAAAAAAATTACAAATCGGACGGAAAATTTAATAAAAAGCAGACATTTTTTTTATTAACGGCCAGTATTATGAAAATAATCTTATTTTTATTAAATTAATTCTTGTAATTATTATAAATTTGTACATAAAAAAAACTTTAATTGTAACGTATCATGTAATTGGCACGAAATAATAATTCTGATAATTTTAACCTCGATAATAAAAAATATATTAATAGGGATATTCGACATACATGGATACATTGAAAACATTCATGCTTACGATCCGATACATCTAATCGATATGATGTTTTGAAATGCTTTCGATATACTCGATGTATCCATGTTTTTTTCAGTTTTTGTTAAAAATACATCGAATCGATTATAATCTACTAAACAGTCAAGTTTGATTAGTAAAATCTTACCTAAAATTTTTTTTTTTTATTGACAACGGACGGCAAACGAGCAGAAGGACCAATTGATGGTAAGTGGTTACCTTTCGTTTATAGACATCTACAAACACCAGAGATGTTGTAGATGCGTTGCCAACCTAGAGGATACTGTTGGTAGGAAGGACAATGTAGTAGTCCACTATCAGAACCACCACATTTTGGGGAAAGGATGGGTGGGAAAGGAAATCTGGCTTACATGCCATCGAACTGGAACATCATAAGATATTTGGCGGTTCGTCTTGACATGATAGTGGTCGCGAGCCAGTCGGAGGACGAACCTCCTACCACCTAAAAAATTTTTAAATTGTTTATTTAAAAAAAAGTGGTAAGGACTTTAGACATATCTAAATGATTGTTTTCTAAAGTGGCACAAGCACAATAAACAACGAAATAGATTGAAATCAAATGTTAAAATAAACTGTTGTTTTTACTTCATTCACTCTTTCTAATGAGAAATAATTACATGGCTAACCTAGCGTGATTATTATTATTTTTTAAAAAAAGTTTATTGATAACGGATTTTGGCAAACGAGCAGAAGGACCACCTGATGGTAAGTGGTTACCTTCGCCTATATAGACATCTACAACACCAGAGATGTTGTAGATGCGTTGCCAACCTAGAGGATACTGATGGAAGGGGGACAATGTAGTAGTCCATCATCAGGAACCACCACATTTTGGGGAAAGGATGGGTGGAAAGGGGAAAATCTGGCTTACATGCCATCGAACCGGAACACATCATTAGATATTTGGCGGTTCGTCTTTGATATGATAGTGGTCGCGAGCCAGTCGGAGGAGAACCTCCTACCACCTAACAAAATTATACTGACCAGTTATCTTGTCATGCGGCAGATGTGTATCTCTAATATCTCGTATACCTACTCATTTTCTACAATTGATAACTTTACGTTACCGTTTCACGCTTTATCCCGCTTGAGCAGGATAATGAAAAACCTAATGTCAAGATATTTCGTTCTCTACTTTTCGTCCCGATTCGAAATATTTCATATTAAGTGACGAAACTTATCGCATTACATTAAGCAAAGCGAAGAAATGAAAATAAACTAAATATGATCATTTCCCCAGTTGAGAAATGAACCCACAACTAATTGCATTTATAGTAAGACGCTGTCCCAATTGTATAATAGTGTATACCAAAAACTGTATAATTATTTCAAGGGATATATCGTATATTTATTGTAAGAGAGAGACAACAAAAGAATAGGAGTGATTTTTTTCTCCCTCGCAGTTACTGAATACGGTATCCTGCTATAAACTGCGTAAAATTGTTCTTTCCATCCTCTTTTTCCTTATCTCCGTTAGGTATTGCTGATGCCCTAACGTTACCTAAGATGATCATACATTGGCTAATTTGATATTAACTTGCCGAGCTCTAAGTGATTATCTGAGAGGGTATAGTAGGGAAATGCTGTAAAAAAGTTGATCGTCAAATTAATAATAAATACTGTTGGCTCTAACATGTTCCTTATTGAAAATTTGCTTTAAATATATATGAATTTTTTTTGTTAATAACAAACCATGTATGGGAAGGAACTTCCTTATTTTTAAATAATATTTTTTTATAACCTCTCTCCTTATTTTTAATAACCTCTATTTTGTAATATTTTATTTTTTGTCCAAATCCAGGTTCCTCGGCATGCACACAGTGACAGCATACCAACGTGCCAAAGTATCTTCTCTAAAGATACTAACAGAACCCCTGGAACTGAGCACCGATCAAAGTCAATTGTCCACCATCAGCAAAACTGTCACCGTTGAAATTGCATCCAAGGCCATACTAGACCAGGCCTTGAAGGGAGAGAAATAGAAAGAAAAAATAAAGTGTCAGTGATAGGCAAAAGCCTTAATACATACAGCCAAACAAAATAACAATTGTCAGTGTTTGTGGCATTGTACATTTAACTGTGGCCCGAAAATGGTTTAAGCTATTATAAAAAACAAAATCGCCATATCAAACGATATTTATTTTTTGTTCCGAAATTACGATTCGACTCAGTGAGTAATGTTTATGCCTGATGAGGTTAAAAAATTAAAAAAAAAAACTATATTTTCAAGATTTTAAGTGTTGTGATGTGCTAGTACAAATAAATGAACTGTGGATTCAAAGTAAAACCCAGTTTAAATTAATCGACTGTCACGTCTAGTGTTAAGATATTCTTTATTAAGAATGAAAATTGTTGCCAAATTATAAATTTTACACGTAAATACGTATCCATTGCTCTGTTTTTTTTTTTAATCTGTACTGTCAAGTATAATGACTTTTGATTGTCTGTCATTGAAATTAAAAAAAAAATTAACTATACATATCTTTATTATTTATTGGAAAATGTGTTTTTAATTGGAAATAAAGAATTTTAATGTATGTATAATAATATTTTTCTTATTCCATATTTTATAAAGACACTCATGGTGCAGTAGCGGTGTTTCTTTACATATAGTATGTAAAGGTCGTAGATTCGATTTTTCTTTCAAGTAAAATTTTTATTTCTATTGTTTTTAAATATAATTGTAATAGTAATATGAAAATTAAATAGAGTACCAAATGATGCTATTTATATATCCACTGCAGGCGCGAATAAGTAGATAAGTCGAAAATACTTTTCAGTTCAAACATTCTTAAGTTTAAATTATATTGAAAATTCTGTTTTTATGTTAAATTAACTGATATATGTATCTCATAAATTAATGAATTGCTAATGAATATTAAGTATTTAAAAAAAATATGTATGCAAGTTTACTTATTAACCTATTCACGCCCAGTATGGATACATAAAACATGTTTGAAAATTTGAAAACATGATAATTAATAGTATTACTTTCTGTAATGAAACAAAGGTCAAAGGTCAAAATTAAATAGCTTTTATTATTTGATTTGAAGATATGGATGAAAGAAAGGTGATATGTCAAATATTTAGTTGATCGCTGTTCATAATAAAATTATTTTGTCTTTGCCAAATTTCAAAATTTACATTTTTTTAATATTGTTAAGAAATAATTTCTTTATCATTACAATTTTGTATAGAAAAATGATTCCAGTTTTCATTGCTTAGAAACCATGTACAGTATTCTTATAAATCACCACATAAAAACTTCAATTTCTTGAAATTTGAATTTTGTGACATACTTCCTTCATCCATGCATGACTTCAATTTAAACAATATCACAAAATAGTCTAGCAATTATATATATATATATATATATATATATATATATATATATATATATATATATATATATGTTATATGTTGTTAATATAACATGTTGTGGTATGTGTATTATTATTTATCACTTTTGCATATCATAATAATTTCAATAAATAAAATTTGTACTGGATGCCAATTTAATTACCTGCTTCCCTTTACAAATAGAAGTTAAATTATAATTAATATTAATAATCAATTTAAAAAAAAATATAAAATTTAATCTGGTTGCAGCGTAGAGTACTAAAGTATTGATGTTTGGAAATCATAAATAAAAAAATTGCCTATTTTTGAAAGTTCAAACTTCAGTTTTCAATTGGAAGGATTTTATATTTTTTTTTTTTTTTTTAAATGACTCCACTATTTTAAGTGGAACCAGAGATTTTATACATCTTGTTTTTCTGATCAGGAGGCAAGCAAATACACCCACTAAACCATTGTTGCATACATTTTACAATTTTGTTTATTGCATATGCTAAATGGCTATAATCTTAGATTATAGTCTTACATATTTTTTCTTACAACTAATCTTATTTTTACAGTTGCATTCTTTATTGTGAGCTTACATAGATATATTCTATATGTGTGTTAAATAAAAATAGATTTTAATATATACTTTAGTAATTATTTCAACTAAAATATAGAAAAAGGCAGGTAATTAAATAGATATACCATTTGTATATATAATCAGAAACAAAAGCAATAAATAGAAAAATAATTCTCTAAATATATGTATTTCATATGTTATACATATTACCATAGTAATATTTAAATTTTGATTGAATCATTATTTGTTTTATATAATTTATTCAAAATGTAAAAGGATAGCACACCTTAAGACGTCAATTAATGTTTAACTTACATTAACTTTGTGCATTTGTGAGATCTTTGATATTCGCGATTTTTATACACATTAAATGAAACTATTTTAACCGGATTGATCGCGTATATTTTAGTATAGGAAATACTTTTTTGGCACCGGACGTAAAGTGTTTGAAACTTTACAGTAGTCCGTGGTCACAGGTAGAGTCTACTTGTGACCACGGACTTAGTCATAAAAAGTTATGGAACAGATAAAGTGTTCTATAAACTCGCTATAAAGGCAAAAAGTTGTATTCATAACAGCATTTTAGCATTAAACAGTTCTATAAACCTACCACTGGCGAGGCGTCCATACAACTCGATTCCCACCGGCTTGCCTAACTTTTCAAAGTTCAAGTATGGCACCTAAAAAACAAAGCTCGCCAGTAAAACGCTCCAAAAAACAAAGTCAAACAAGGTATGAGAGCTAAAAAAAAACAAAAGGTCGCCAGGAAAATATTGGACATAAAAGTGCAAAATCAAGCATTGAAATCTTTTAGACCTAAAAAAAAAAGTTCATCGCCAAATTTCGATAGAGAAATTACTAAATATCTTGACATCCTATACCGGTTTCCCTAAATATATCGGCTTCCCTAAATATATATACCGGCTTCCCTAAATATACATCGGCTTTCCTTAATTTACCGGCTTGCCTAACTAAAATTTTCTCCCCTCACCACTGAAATAACTCGCCGCCGATTCTCGACAGCTGATTGTTGAAAATGACGTTTGATATAAACGTTTGTGACTTGTGGTGTCTAAACGTCGGGTTCCCAAAAAAATATTTCCGAATATTAAAATATACTTGATTAATCCGGTTAAAATAGTATCTTTTAATATATATATTTGTACCAAGGTATAGTTATATACTTCTCAACATCAATTTAGTAATTATATGCTATTTTCTTTATATCTAAAAATATTTAAAATAAAAAAAAAATCTATTAAGAAGACTACCTTTTAATTATTTTCTTGATTATTTTAGAGACATATAAAAAATGTGTTATAATTTGAATAGAAATATGCAAATATTTTAAATAATCGGCCAAATTTATTAAAATGGAGGAATAATTAACTTAAAATATTGTTTAAACATAGCTAAAATTACTTTTTTTTTTATTTCTAAAACACTTTCATTTCAATTGTTGTTTGTTTTAATATATTTTTTGTAATTCCCACTATTGGCATGTTTTTAATTTCCATGTTTTGGCATGTTTTAGTTATGTTTTTGTTTTATAAAAAGAGGCTTTACATAATATAATGTAATATATGTAATTTCAAAATTTAATAAACATTATTTTGAATAAAAGTATTTTCATTGATTTTTTTCGAAAATTCAGATATTGGGATACTTTAGTGCCAATTTATATGAATTTCCAAAATTATAAGAAAATTAATAATATATATTTTTAAAGCATAAATTATAATATTTCGAAATAAACTTCTTTTGTCGTTTTCTATATGGCACTAACTAAACTAACTAAGATTTGACTTTGCCGCCATTTGCTATTATATTCATTATTCATTCGCTATTAAAAGACTAAAATGGCATTTTCTATTTAATTCAAATCTTGCGTTAATTTTGGGACACCCTATATATCCAAATATGCCCATAATTGTTATGGAGTACTATTTGAGGTGTTTGCTAACATTTAAAATAAAAAAATATATATTAATGATAATAAAAAAGTATTTCAAATAACAAAGTTATTTTTATTTAATAAGTAATAACTTTAAAAAGTTCATTAGGTGAAGTAAAATTATAACATGAGGAAAAATTTAATAGATTACAAAAAGCTTACTAATATAAATTCTAAATTTTTTGAGAATACAAATACAAATACAAACATTCTTTATTGCACACAAATAAACAAATAACATAGAAGTAGTAATAGCGTACAATAAGGCGGCCATATCGCTTAAAGCGATCTCTTCCAGGCAACCTTTGGATATTGGATTTGTATAAAGTAGTGGAACTATAAATATATCTATTTGAAATTTATCACTATATATTACTCATCATATATAAGATCATAATATATCGATATAATACATAGGATACAGTATATTAATATTTTGTGTAACTTTTCCTTCATAATAAAAAAAATAGTCAATTGTATATATAAAAGCTGTTAGCATTTAATCTTATATATTTCGTTTCATTCTAATAGTATGTGAATCTTTTCCATGGACAATAATAAATTCTTAAAAAGCTAAATTTAGTAACACTGACATTAAATGACCAAACCATATAAAATATCTTTCATAGATTGTTATCTTAAGATCACAATACTTTGGTAATTTTAATAAGTATTAATTATTAGTTATAAAACACCCTTCTGTACTGTTCTAATAGGCATCCTTAGAGGTTTGTTTCCCACCCTCGAATTTCATCAACAGACCACCTTGTGACCATCAGATGGAGGAGCACGGATTGTGCCTAAGAATGGCAACCTAAGTGTATGCTTAAAATGTATTCGAGGTCCTCACTACTTAACCAAATTTAAAAAGATCCTAATATCAACTTTGAAATTCATGCTGATGATATACAAATTGTATTGTCATCTGAGCTATGTATATTTGCCAAGTTTCATGATGATAGTGTTTCTAACAGTGGGTAAAATAAGCTTCTTAAGATTATAGAATTTACGTGTATTAAATTGTTAATATTATACTTAGTTAAGTATAATTTCGACCTAATGGGAGAATGTGAATATTTTATTTTGGTGTCATATAGATGTAACGAATTAGAAGTATGTAGTTCGCTAGTGGCTAAAAAATTAGGAAAAATTGTTTGAAAGCAATCTTGGTACATTATTCTTGTAAAGTTGAAGAAATAAATAATAATAAAATAATAGATTTTTATAATAATTATTATCAATTTGTGTATAAGTACATTTTATTGGGATCCTTTTTACCATTGAATCATAAATTTCTTTTTTCATTGTATTTATTATTAATAGAATTCGATATAACGAGCATTTCTTACTTTTTCACTCAGGATATATATATATATATATATATATATATATATATATTTTATAACGTGTAAAAATTTGAACGCAGTTAGACTCGAGCCCGAGTATTTAAAAATCGTCCAAGCACTCTAGATTCTAGACAATTAAGCCATACGTTCTTGAGCTACGTCGAAATTCTTATATATCTTCATACGTTTCTAAATATTTTTTTCCTCAGTATGTGAATAAAAATTTAAAAAAATGTTTAAATATTCTGTATTCTATAAAATATTAAACAATTAGTAATTTTTTTCTGCCTCAAGAGTACCTTTTATAGAAATATTTATATGATGTTTACTAGTTGTAAATGTTCATAATAAACATTTTGTGTATGTTTCAGTATTTTTGTGTAATTGAAGTATTTCGATGATGAATAAATTGTTGGAAAAAAAATATAATTGTTTTACTTTGAATTATTGAATTTAAATATATGTCCGAATGGGTGTTTTTCAAAACACACTGTTATCCTGTAAAAAAAATGCCGTTTAAACTACGAAGAAGTTTCATTTGCATTTCCATGTGTCACGTGGGCTCTACGGCAAAACTTTTGGAACGTATCCGAACGCTGCAGCGGAAGTGCCAATTAAAATCTTAGGTGCCAAAAACAGTTTTACTCTTAAAGAAGTTTTACCTAACATGTCTCTTATTTTTTAAATTTATGCTGTTTCCTGCACATAGCAGGATAGTCAGAGGAAATCCAAAAACCTAGTGTTAAGACATTCCGTTCTGTTAACATATTTTATCTAGCTACTCAAAAAATCTTTCGGTAAAATTATGAATTCCCTTCATATTCGTTCAGGAACATGTTATTCGAACGCTTAGAATAACTATAATCCTGTATATAAGTGGTGCGTTAAATTATGTTCAACCATTCCACCCAATTGAGAGTGAGATACATTCTCAACGTTGTTACCCTCAGAGAAGTGATCTAATGTCAAGACACTGCATTCTCCGCTGTCTTTTGAGATATTGCGTCTTGAGTTCCACCAGTTCTTAACGCCGGCCCTTTTTATCAAATTAAAAAAAAAACAAAATACTTAATAGAATAAAGATAAGGAAATATGTGAGTAATAAATTGATAAAATTCTAATAAAAAAAACCATGGTGCCGACGGAACTGCCAATGTAGGGGTGTAATATGAGCGACCTCTATTATCAATTCTCTCTCTCTTCTCTATTATCAATATAGTTGCCAATGCAACTTCACGGCCTTTCTCGTATAAGAAGGTAGTTGGAACCTAGTGTCAAGACGCTTCGTTTTCCACATTTCGCCCGGAATTAAGACGCTGGGTATAGGATGGCGGAACTTAAAGCCGCGCTTTGCCTCATCAAAACGTACAAACGAAAACAATATTAAAATATCTTTATCATTCGGAGTAGGGATTGAATCCACAAAATCGTGCTTATAGTCAGACGCTGGTCAACTACGCCACAACGGACTTTTATTATATAGACAATATTGTTATTAGCCGACTTCAAAAAAGAAGAAGTTATCTATTTGACTGTATTTTTTTTAATGTGTATTATATTAATTATAAATTTTAATGATTTTTTTTATATGGTAGCTAGTGTTTTTTAACGCCTGTCGTGGCGCAGAGGCACAACATGCGATTGTAAACGCGACCGGTTGTGGGTTCGATTCCCACTCCAGGTAACGGAATTTTTCATTTTCTGGATTTGGTAACAACGCACAGCGCGGCGTCGAGATCCGCCACTCAACACGTAATGCCTGCCTTAAGATCGAGATGCCTTATTTAAGATCTCACGAGAAGTTTTTGAGTTAATCGTAATAATTGTACTTTTGTGCATTTTCTTTGAAGTCAGTTTACTTTTTTTTGGTAAAATCTTAATGACTTAAAAAGAGCAACACACATAAAACAAGATTATTCCTTTTTTACAAATTACAGCATCACGTCTTTGACCGTGTCCGTGGCGTCCATTTTAAACAACTAAATGCTATTTGATCAGTTGTCAGACAGTTTTATGGTGTTTCTATGAAATCTTCTGTATTTACATTATCGATTTTATTCTGGCTCACCGCCAACACAAAGCGAAGGTCGCGTAAATTTCATACTTCGTAGCTTATGGCGAATAACAGTAGATAAATATCGAATAACTTTATGATTATACGTCAGTTCATGAATTAATATATTGAAATCGATATTTTAAATACTTTTTTACAAACTTTACCTGTAGATCCTGTCTATATTTCTATCTATAGCTTCACACTGTATCCCGCACATAGCAGGGTAGGCAGAAGGAACTGAGAAAATAGTCTTAAGACACCCTGTTCTCTTTAGATTTCATTTTCCCACTTTCCGACGAATTGAGGCATTGCGTGCTGAGTGGCGGACGTCAACGCCGCGCTTTGCCTTGTTACCACATCCAGGAAATGAAAATACTAAACTTTCACATTTCCTGGAGTGGGAATCGAACCCACAACCTGTCGCTTTTGTAGTCGCACGCTATTTTGATACACTTCATGCGGTACGATTTGCTTTTAAAATATGCACATGTGTCCGGATCCGATGTCCTGACGTGCTCTAGCCGATTGAGTTATAAAGTCTAACTTCTTATACGCTTCTTACAACAATTTTTTTGTTGTTATCATCTCTGTAATTAGAAGCCTTGGATGGCTTCCAAGAGTCGCGAGTTCAAATCCTTTTTATTGTCTTATATCAATTCAAAAATATTAAGGCACAGTGCGGCGTTGAGTTCGCCCCTCAGCACACAATGCCTCAATTCGGCGGAAAGTGGGGAACAGAATTGTTGTAAGAGAACAGAGTGTCTTAACACTAGATTCTCAGGTTCCCTCTGCCTACCCTGCTATATGCGGGATACAGCGTGAAGTTAAAAAAAAAAAAAATATATCACGTAGATTAAAAATGACGTGTGTATGAAATCCGATTAAAATCTGTTCAATGAATTTGGCTGGAGTTTAATTTTTTTTGCAAGAATTATTATACGATATTCAAATAAATATTTATCAATGTGAAGTTGTTTACTTCACTTTGATACAATAGCTGCAAATATAATATTTTCTGTGAAATTACTGAGTAATAAGATCTCTGACTATACACTGTTTGGAACGTATAAAAAATTTCCATCTAGTTTACAATTGTACAAATCTTCTACTATCTTATTCAATTATGTTCTGTGTTTAACATAGCCCTCATGAGAAAAAGATGCGGGTCTCTGGTGCGTAGGGTACGGGGTAGTGTCAACAAAATCCGGAACATGATATCTAATAGACTAGATTGCATATACATGAATCATTGCTGTTCCGTTGCAAACGGGATGGTGCAGCGGTGATTCATGTGTATTGTAACATATATTTAAAAAAAAAAAATGTAATAATAACTAACCTAGTCAGTAAGAAATTTTTGTTTACTAACCATAATGAGTCAATGTCACTTGAATAAAGAATTATTATTATTATTATTATTATAGCAGGGTAGTCAGAGCGAATGTCAGGTGAAATGCTAGTAGCGGAACTCAACTAGTGGGAAATGAGAATTTTCTATTAGTGAGAAATGAGTTTTTTCATTTCTTCCAGTGAGACATTATTTTAATGATATTATGAGTATTGTTAGTATATGACAATTAGCACCTGTCGTGCACAACCGTGTGACTGTTAACGCGACAGGTTATGGGTTCAATTCCCACTTCAGGAAATGAAAATTTTAAATAATTTTTAGTATTTTCATTTCCTGGGTCTGGTAACAAAGCAAAGCGCGGCGTTGAGTTTCGCCACTCAGCACGCAATACCTCAATCCGGTGGAAAGTGGGGAACGGAATTTTTGTAAGATAACGTATTGTTTTAACACTAGGTTCTCAGGTTTCCTCTGCCTACCCTGCTATATACGGGATACAGCGTGAAGCTAAAAAAAAACGAACCCATATCTACAAGCGTTTCCAAGCCGACGGTGTTCCACTGCGTCGCGATAGCCTAGTTATAACTATAAAATTGCAAAATGCAATAAAATATATCAGTTTATTTAGAGACAAATCTAGTTTAAAGCTGGTCGATAGCAGGTTCATTCTCAAAGGCTTACTATAAAGTGTATAAATAACTTTTGATTCGATTACTGTAGTCTTTGAGCCGTAACACCGACACCTCCCATGTAGCCTTGATATCTGGATATTCTTAGCGTCAGTATATCTTCCTCCTATATATTTAAATCGACTATACTTTTAGAAATAAGCCTGCCTTTTTTTATTTATTTGTATTTTTTCTTCCTTATTGTATAATATATGTATACTAGAATGTTATAGTGAGAATGAAGAAGAACATGCTCAGGTGGCTTGGGCACGTCGAGGGGATGAGTGATGAAATGGTGAGAAAGATATATGAAGCAAAGGTGAGCGGCAAGAGAGGTAGGGGGAGACCTCGGTTGACCTTCGAGAACACAGTATAAATGATAATGGAGGAAGGTCACGTAAAAAGCATGAGGACCCCCCGGAGGGCATGCATGTAGAGGTTAATGACTGTGGACGAGGCGAAAGAGGTATGCAGGGACCGTAGCGTTTTGCGCTCCGTTCTCTCTGGCTACCCCGCTAGGGATAAAGCGTGAAGCTATGTAGGTAGGTAGATGTATACTAGATATGCCAAGACATTGTTTAGTTTAAAAAGAAACTAAATCGAATATGTTTAAAATGATTTTTGCTGGTCATCCTGATGAGAACATCAAGTTCCCTGCAAAAATTTTGTATTGGCATTGAAATTTCCATTCAAAAAGTGGGTCAAAATTGCATAGTCACTTTTTTATATTAATAGACTGATACAGTTATCAAAAATAATTATTAGGAAACATTTAACAAAATGGTAATTTTTTTACACATACCTAATAAATTGATTACCTAACAAATCTACCTTAACGTACTCACAAATCTACATTAACACTTAATTTAAACTAAAGCGAAAGAAACTAAACAAAACATCTAGAAAGTTCACGTTGGAACAGAAGTCATTTCACACCCCTTAATAGATTAAATCGTATACAGAGGGACGACTTTTGAAGCGGTATCTAAAAATAGCACCGACGGTGAAGGTCAGAATGCATTGAGGGAAAACCTTTCAATGTGATTTAGTTTGTATAGAGCTGCTGCCCACGCCTTTTTATGCAGAAAGGAGTTTCTAATTTAAATTTTAATTCATTGATTTTTTTTTTATTTATTTTAAAGTACGACGTATAATCTATTGTTGGTGGTTGCCTGTAAGAAATCGTTGTTAGCGGTAAGGCCGCCATTGCACATTGATTTTGGGTACAAATATAATATAAATCAGAATTGTATACTTTTATGTGTGTGCAATAAAGTATTATTATTATTATTATCCTGTAGTAGCTGTTCCATTAATAACTGCACAGAGTACTACAGAAGATAGAGACAGATCATCACAACCTTACTTTCTAATAGCAGTTCCGATATGAGGTTCAGGATTATTACTTCCGCAGGTATCAATTCTTGTTTAGTGGTGTTGCAGGGAGAAAAACATCAGTGCCTGGAACTTGTGATCCAAATGTAGGCTTAATGATAATACAAACTCATATCTCTACCTAAACAAATTAAACTGAACTATAATTTGATACGCGGCGTTGAGTTCCGCCACTCAACAGGTACTCGAAAAGAAAGCGGAGAACATAGTGTCTTAACACTATTTAAATAAATCCTACTATTGTCACGTAGAAATATACTGATATTTATTCTAGGCAGACTGAACCTAATATATCTATATAACCTAGTATATCTGAATATAGAATCAAATGGAACTGACTCTGAGTTATCATCTAAAGACGTAACAGTTCACATACAAAGTGAATCAACTGAAAGTGAGGATAGCAATGAACATTTGAACACTGATAATGAACACGAAAATGTCTTCAATATGCCCAAAAAAAGGCCCAAGAAACTATACAGTAAAAGCTAGTTCTCGTAGGTGGCCCCTACAAATATTTTTCATTAGTTTAGATCTGGCTTCTATAGATGCTTGTATTTTGTATAAAGAGACAATAGAAATACAAATACAGAGAAAAGAGAAATACAGAGAAAATACAAGATATAAAGAACATAGAGACCTAAATACTTCAAATGTAATCTCCCCTAACAATAATAAGGTAGATTGTAGGCCTATAAAACGCAGATTTTGTCAAGTACAACTTTGTCACAATAATAAAACAATAAATATTTGCGATAAGGGTGAAAATTGTATGGAAAATGCGTTGAAAAATGACCACTTTTATTTGTAAAAAATGTGCAGACGATGATTCCTAAGGTTTTGTTTTTGTTTACCTAGTGTATTATTTTTTTTATTTCTCGTTTTCGGTTTGCCAAAACTCGACTTTACGTCGGTATACTATATATATGTGTATTTATTTTTTTTATATTTTAATATTTACCAATTACATATTATATAGCTGTAAAAATATTTTTTATAATTGTTTGTACGCTTTGATTATTTTATTACAGAGCAGTCATTTTGACTGCTTCTAGGCAATGTAAGTATATGCTAAGATTCAGTCTTTCTAGTGTTAAATACACTTTAAAATCTATAATACACCTTTGACCAACAACTAGCAACTTAGTCAATACATATCATGTATCGTGTATAATATTTATTAACTTATTTTTAAAGAGGTCCAAAGCTGAAGTCCTCAACACACTTATTAACTACAAGTACATTTTTTCGCTTATTTTTATAAATATAACCAATAAAGTTCAATCTTCTCGAAAATTGAAAATTTAGGACGATAAATGTATATTTGTCTCTCTTTGCCGCAAAAACTACTGAACAGATCTAGATAAATCGTTACAGTAATATAGTTAATATAAAGGTGTCCCAAAATTAACGCAAGATTTGACTTTGCCGCCATTTGCTATTATATTCATTATTCATTCGCTATTACAAGACTAAAATGGCATTTTCTATTTAATTCAAATCTTGCGTTAATTTTGGGACACCCTATATTAGAATTATGTGGCTAAAAGTATCTAGTATGATCTAATTTAAACCGACACTCTTAATATATAGTTTTATTATTATTACAATAATTACAATCAACGACCCCCATTACGTTTAACTCTTGAACTTTGCGATACAATCGCTTAGTTGTTTGCCATTAAATTAATTGATTAATCGTTATCCAATGTCGCTAATTATGTACTTTTGTTTTAGCGTGGGTCGTGTGGATCATATGACTATGTCTATAGAGGTATAGAGGTCTTTAACTATATATGAACATTATAAAAACATCTACGTCTAGTCTATTTTTGTAAACTGATCTTTAATTTGATACGCGGCGTTGACTTCCGCCACTCAATAAATGCTGCGGAGGAAATCGGGAAACACAAATTTTTTTTTAACTTCGCAATTTATCCCGCATATAGCAGAATAGGCAGAGGGAATCTGAGAATCTAGTGTTAAGATACTCCGGTCTCTTACAACAATTCCGTTCCCCACTGGTAACAAGGCAAAGCGCGGCGTTGGGTTCCGCCACTCAACATGCAATGCCTCAATCCGGCGGAAAGTAGCGAATGGAATCAACACTATAAGATCTTTCTGCCTATTCTGCTACACGTGAAAATGCGTGAAGTTTTTTTTTATTTGATACTAAGTGAGTAAGAGTAAGGAACTGAACAAGTATTAATCGTCAAACTTTGAACGAACGAGCTATAGGCCCTACCTTTTTAGAATTGAAATTTGTTCCTTTATTCGGAACACCTACCAATATATTTTGATAATCATTTAAAAAATAGTCATAGTCAAAATTAGAATAAGATAGCTTGAGATTTATAGACTTTATTTATTATTTTGCCTATTATCGAATATAGCATATTCTATAAATATTAATAATATGTTTTTTTAGAAAATCCTCCAATAACAACTTTTAAAGTATTTCTTTTTATTTAAAAAATGCTTTCATATAAAAATTAGCAGCAAAAAAGCAGTTTTGTATGTGAACAAAGAAAAAGACATCTCGTATGCAGAACAAAAAGATAAACCAGTTACCTAACCACCATTATTGATTTTCCGATGCATCCCTTCAATTCGATCTTATCGTAGCTACATAGCAGTTCTGCACTATATTTTTTTACAAATTCTTAGAAAATTGAATTATTCATTTAAATATGTATTATATTTAGTGAAAATATAATTATTAAGTTAAATTTTGGAGCGAAATCAACGACTGTACTGTACGAAAATGGCCGACGTTACACGAACATGCCCGAAGGGGTAGCACTTGTGAAGGGTTTCCCGCGCATGCCCAGCCCCGTCTGAATCAAATGTGACGTCAGCACTAGTGATGTGAACACGTTTTCATCCCCTCGATGATTATATTATATAAGTGTTACGTATTACTTTTTTGGCAGGAATGAAGAAAGAATGCCACTTAAATTGCTTTAGTTTTACTGTTTTTATGTTAGTTAGAATATATTCTGTAGTTCGTCCGTTTTCCGTTCTCTTTCAACATTTCCGTGCCCCAATGGTTTTATATTTTTAATTACCCTTTTATTCGACCCAAATTAAGTTTTTTTTGATAATATTAGCATTATATATTCAATACAATTATATACACACTAAAAATTACCATATCGATTAAAGAGTTAATACACTTGTACTAAGAAAATATATCACATGACCTACACGCATACCGCTGCCTTAACTTAAATTTAAACAGGTAACCTAAACAACTTTAATTGATCATTTTAAAAGTGTCAGTAAAGGAGATATTTCTTAAAATAGACCAAGTTCAAGCGTAGATTATGAGTTTACATAACTAACAATATAAATAAAGCTATGAAGAAAACATATTTTTTTTTAACGAGCAGCACGATTTTGTTTTTTAATAAATTACTGTATTTTTCGCTATCGAAAAATGTTTTCATACTAAATGCAAATATTACCAAAACTGTAAAATGATATGACGAGAAAATATCAATATTAATATTAATTAAATTGGTATTTATTAGTATAAATTCAGAGGAGTACATAATATTGTCCTGATATTATACTACATAAACGTAATTATAACATTCGCAACTAGCTTCACGCTTCATTCCACACAGCAGGATAGTCAAAATGAATCCGGTGTCTAGACACTCGTTCGCCGCTTTCCACCCGAATTCGAGGCTTAAAACGTAGTTAAATGTATCACATTCGTAATTTATTATAATTTTCTGTGCTAAAAATATTTTTAGAGATTGTTGCTTTTTCAAATTTTGACTATCCCAATCTGATGAGACAAAGCATGACGATGGTGTAAGTCACTTAAAACTCAATATCTTTTAAATAAGCAGACAGGAGAGAACAGAATGTTTTAGAGCTTCTCTCTGACTTCCCCTCCAACTACGGAAGTAGCGTTAATAAAATAAATTTCTTCTATGTATATAACTATCGATGCAATATTAATAGGTGTGTAACATCTCTACATCTCACGGCAGAGCAGTCAGTGTAGCGCCCGACGCGAACGATTGCGTTCCATTTTCGAATTTTAAATGAAAATTCGAGTTAGAGAAATAATTGTGTATGGCCAGTGGTTTAAACGTGATTATAAAGTAGGTTTTATATTATTATTATTATATATTTATTATCATTTACATTATATATATTTTTTATTATCCTTAAAATCATTTCATAATTTTTATTACATTATTTAAGAATGCTTAATTTTTATATGTAAAAAAATTAAATATTTTGTGAATATTTATTTATTATATCATAACTTTACTGCATGATGTTCATCCGCATCGTTAATCATGCTTTAATAATTAAAAAATAAAATTTTACGCGGTTTCTTGTCAGTTACGGCTCATTTCATTTAAAATAAACATAAAAATAAACCATTAATATATAGAAATCTAAAATATAGAAGAGATTTGGTGCATTGGAAGTTTGATTTATTCTGAAGGTATATTATTGATTGTGCGCGGTGAGGGGGTGAGGGGAGGGCAGTCAGGGGGGATGAGGAAGGTCGGGACTTCTTTCATCGAGTCCTAATCACGTGGAGAAAAGTGCACGTGCTAAGTTGTTTATTAATTTTAAATATCATTTTTTCCATTATTTTGTAGTTATAAAGTTTAGTTTTTATGTTCGTATATATTCTGTTATAAGGTGAGTATTTTCTTATGAATATTTTATTTGTTCTATTTGTTTGTGAAGCATTATTTAGGGTGTAACGGTTAAAATGTACTGCATGTTACCGATACAATGGCGGTTCTAATTTACAAAAAAAAAACAGTATTTGCAAAATATATTTGTAAGAATTTAACACGCTGATATATTTTATAATTCAATTAATTAGTATTTCATTAATTTTAACATTATTTGTAGAAGTTTAAAAAAGCAACTTTTTTTGTTATAAAAATCGATTTGTTTCTATATATTTGATTGTACTCTTTCTAGAACAATCTAGAATGTTAACTAACTAAGATAAAGACTTATAATTATTCAATCTAGACAAACTGATCGTTCGTAGAACAACCGTATAGTGACGTAACATTTTCAATAAAACAGATAAGTGCTAAGAGTTTAAAGCGTTCATTAATATAAAGTGATGTTTAATATTCATAATTTATTTCAATAAAAATAGTACAAGTAAAAAAAAATATATAATTTTGTCTGTCGTGGCGCAGAGGCACAAGCGTGCGATTGTAAACGCGACAGGTTGTGGGTTTTATTCCCACTCCAGAAAAAGAAAAAGTATTATCGTTTCCTAGGTCTGGTAACAAGGCAAAGCGCGGCGTTAATGTCTACCACTCAGCACACAATGCCTCAATTCGGCGGAAAGTGGGGAACGGATAGAGAACGGAGTGTGAGTGGAATATATGCGGAATACAGCGTGAAGCTAAAAAAAATCCATCCATCGTGATGCAGTAAGACAGTGATTGACTGTAAACATAATCGATTGGGAATTCGATCCCACTCGTGTAAATGATTGTTTATTAAAAAAAAAAGACACCTTCCCGGTAGTAGCAGATACAAAGACAGCTATGAGCAATCTGCAATATGATTTTAATCAGCTGTGCAAATGCTCGCATGACGTAGGTCGAGTAATGAACTTGCAGAAAACAAAATTACAGCTTATATGCTCAAGCTTCAACAAATAACCTAACAAGCAATATATACAATAAAATACCTTTAATAACAGTTTGGTGGTAGGAGGTTCGTCCTCCGTCTGGCTCGCTACCACTTTCATGTCAAAGACGAACCGCCAAATATCTTATTATGTGTTCCGGTTCGATGGCATGTAAGCCAGGCTTTCCTCTTTCCCACCTATCCTTTCCCCAAAATCTAGTAGTTCCGATAGCGGACTACTACATTGTCCTCCCCTTCTATCTGTATCCTCTAGGTCGGCAACGCATCTAGAACATCTCTGTAGCCACTGTAAAGGTAGCCACTTACCATCAGGTGGTCCTTTTGCTCGTTTGCCATCCGTTATCCATTAAAAAGCACAAAATCATATTTGTATGCCTCAATAAAACAATGAACTGTAAGGCCATTGGAAAAGTTGAATAACATTTATATTTTGGGGTTGTTATTGATATAAGATTTAATTGGGACAAATACATCTAAAATACATTCAATAAAATACCTTTAAAAACAGAACTTAATTGCACTTCAAAAAAAAATTACAGTTATATATATACTTATGGACTTAGCAGCTACGGTGGAACAGTTAAATTTATCTTACCTAAATATGTGACATACAATTACTCAAAAAATATAATAGGATATTTATTTTAAATATTGCAATGTATAGATTGTAAAGTAAATTATATTTTAACTTGACGCCTGTCGTGGCGCAGAGGCACAAGCGTGCGACTCTAAACACGACAGGTTGTGGGTTCGATTCCTACTCTAGGAAATGTAAAAGTTTAGTATTTTCATTTCCTGGGTATGGTAACAAGGCAACGCGCGGCGTTGAGTACCGCCACTTAGCACGCAATGCCTCAATTCGGCGGTAAGTGGGGAACGGAGTGTCTTAACACTAGGTTCTCAGGTTCCAGTGCATGTAGTTGTATACGTCACGTTCTAACTAACGTCAAAAAAAAAAAGGTAGGAACCATAACATGTCCGTAATGAAATTTAAAAAACTTTTTTTGTATAACGTCCACTAGGCAATCTAAATTAGACATCTATTAACGTCTATTTACGTTAATCTGGCTTAAATTAAATAAATTAACCTAAATTTCGTATCATTGAGTAAAACATTCTAATCTGTCTAACTCTATACAATTTCGTTGTCATATCACTCATGCGTACATACATAGCTTCACGCTGTATTCCGCATATGGCAGGGTAAGCAGAGGGAACCTAGTGTTAAGACACTCCGTTCCCCACTTTCCGCCGAATTGAGGCATTGCGGATTGCGGATCTCAACGCCGCGCTTTGCCTCGTTACCAAAGCCAAGATATAAAAAAATCCCTTTTCTGGAGTGGGAATCGAACCCACAATCTGTCGCTTACTGTCGCACGCTTGTGCCTCTGCGCCACGACAAGCGTTAATAGAAACTCATAATATATATTTAATTATGTAAAGTGGGAAACGGAGTGTTTTAACACTAAGTTCCCTCTGCCTATCCTGTTATATGCGGGATACAGCGTGAAGCTATGTATGTATATATCTATATCCGACGTTTTAAGTCATAGAAAATTATATTATTTATTAGAAATCTTAATACTTTTTTTGAGATAGCCTCTGCCCGCAAATAAGATTAGTTGTGGGTTCGACAAAGCGCGGCGTTAAGTTCCGCCACTGCACAAACAATGCAATGTTTTGATTTCGGACAAAAAATGGAGAACGGAGTTATCCTGACATTTTTGTATTTATATAACAATATTTCTAATGCTTTATTATTATTGTCTAACATTGGTTTTCTTCTAAATAATATATTCCTAAATTGTACCAAATTCATGCTCCTACGTCTGCATGCTTTTTCGTAAACAGCCCAAAAATTTTACGTCACTTATTTATATAATTATAGGTTTTTTTTTGGTGGTAGAGGTCTGTCCTCCGTCTGGCTCATGACCACTATCATGTCAAAGACGAACTGCCAACATCTTATGATGTGTTCCGGTTCGATGGCATGTGCTTTCAGGTTTTCCCCCTTCCCCACCCATCCTTTCCCCCAAAATGTGGTGGTACCGATAGCGACTACTACATTATCCTCCCTTTCCATCTGTATCCCCAGGTTAAGTAAACGCATCTAGTACATCTCCTCTTGTGTTGTAGATGTTCATGGGCGAAGGTAACCACTTACCATCAGGCGTCCTTCTGCTCGTTTGCCATCCGGTATCCATAAAAAAAAAAAAAAAAATTATAGCCACTTTCTCATAGACGATCCGATCCGAAATAGTATACAATTCCTTAAGCTCGCTTTAATAAACGTGCCAAAAGATTTGTTTCACTATAGATTTTGTTTCAAAACATTGCAATAAGCATATCTAACTTTGCAAATATCCTCGAGGCTACATGTCATCGTCCACACCATTTATAATAAAAGACAAAAATTTGTTCCACTTTAGGCTTTGGCGTAAAAATACAGTATTTTCATAGAGTATTTTGTAGGAATTAGAATTAAAAGATTACTTTATTTATTATGCCTTAATTTTGCTTCTATTAGGGATTTATGGTCATATTTTAGCTTTTGAAAGCAGCTAGTATTTTCTTGTGGACACGAATGATTTTTTTTTTGTCTTCTCGCTGTATCCCGCACATAGTAGAGTAGGCAGAGGGAAGCAGAGAACCTAGTGTTAAGACACTTCTTTCTATTTTCACATTTTCGTTTCCAACTGGCGGAACTCAACGCCGCGCTTTGCCTTGTATTCGAATTACATAGTAATATATTATGGCACATTTGTAAATACACACTTACAAATATCTGTTTATTAGTATATCTTCATCCGTATTTATTTGTCTTTTTTTTTTTATACCACGACGGTGGCAACAAGGCACACGGCCCACCTGATGGTAAGTGGTTACCGTGGCCTATGGACGCTTGCAACACCGGGGGCATCACTTACGCGTTGCCGACCCTTCAAAAACCTATTTATTCCCCTTTTGAAGAAAAAGTCTGTCATTCAATCAACGTATAAAAATCACGGTCGGATAACGAGAAAATACTTCTAAGTATGTTTTTTGTATTAAAAATTTTAATAATTAGAATTAGAGGCAAAAAAAGTTAAATAATAATCTCAATTTTTTCGTCTAATTTGGACATTCGTGCTCAGTCGTGCTGACCAAATTAATTTAATTAAAATTTAATGTCTTTAAAGTGGCAGTGGAGGCATATCATTTCTAGTTATAACGTTACCGATCTCTTCAAATTAGCATCTATATATAAATAGTCTTTTTTTTTGTTGAACACAAAGTCCTGGGTTTAAATTCAGGAGAAAATTATACATTTCTTATTACATAAATCTTAATCCCAAAGATAGATTAAAGCATTAATTAAGCGACCGCCGGATTCTGCGTCTAATCCCTCTATTCTCGTCGAACTGCCATTACCTTATCTTTTGAGAAAAAGCAAATGTATTTTTTGCAGCTTCTTGCTTTTCACAGCATAGTAGGGTAGTCAAAAGATTCTCGATATTCTGCCAAAAATCGAAACATTACATGTTGAGTGATGGAACTAGGAGCTAGGATATTAAAATAATATAAATATAATCATTACCCTGAGTGGGAACCGAACTTACAACCAATCGTTTCTACAGTCAGATTTTGTACCACTGCGCCACGATAGTCATAACTTAGTTAAGTTAATATTTATACTAGAGTTCCCGTCTATCAATGTATATGTTACTTTATGACACGCATGTCAAACCATGGTAGTGTGTGTAACATTTATTTTATTAATTTAATATATTATCATTGTGAGTGTACCAAGTTTCATTTTCCTCCGTCCACTTAATTTTTGTAAAAAGGGATCCAACATTTTTCCTTCGCGTATTAATATATAGATTTAAATATTCTAGAATATGTTACAAAAAATGAAACGTAATACTCGAATGTCTACATTTGTTCAATGTGCCAAAAACATATTACATGAAATGTATTCTCAAACGTTCAGCTGTTATGTTCACCAAAAGAGGGCATTCATATCGATCCGTGACCCAGTAACCGTCAAATGCTCAGATTTCCATTAAAGCCATTACTTATATTGCTTTAGCTTAAATTTTGATAGAGTGGAGCAATATATGAGCTTATGTTAATGTATGGGATAATATATAAGGTGATATTTTTGTTTTAGTACTATGACAATGTAAAAATGAATAATCCTCTACATAAGTCATAAAACAGAATATAAGATTTTTTATATATTTTTAAACTATATATTATAAAATTGATCGGATTATTTTTCTGCAATAAATATAATTATGTACTCGTATTACAATTATATTATATGTTACGTTTGCTTGAGACTTATGCAATAGAAAGAAAAAAATCATTCAGTAATTTCAGAGATTGGCGTACAAACAGATAAACGAACAAACAAAAATATATTTAAAAATCATAGATATATGGTTAGGCAAAGTTCTACTTTAGATTCCGCTCAAAATTGATAAGAAATGGAGAACGAATGGAAGAGAACTTAGCATTCGGAAGAATTACTTATTACATAAAAATTGTTTGTCCTTAAGTTCTCTACCAAGTCCATATCATATGGGACATGTTAGAAAAAGAATATATTATGGTATACATAAAGTAAGAAAATTGTTACAAACTTTGACAACATGCCACAATCGGACTCTTTGAAACAATAGATGCCTTTCATATTCCATTCAACACGACTATGAAGTCTTTGTTTATCACTTTATTAATGTTTATTGTTGCCTATTTATTTGTGCGAAAGATAGAAAGGGAAATAGTAAGTACAGTATAAACCATGTAAACGGAGTTGCGGGCCACAACCTGTGTTGCCCGCAAAATCTTAGCGATATTAAGAGATCATTCGAAACTTACATATATAAACATTTGAATACTTATACAAATTCAATTGAAAGCAGAATTTTTAACTTTGTATTTTTTTTTTTTTTTTTAAGATTTAAAACGGAGGGCAAACGAGCAGAAGCACCACCTGATGGTAATGGGTTACCTCGTCCATAGACACCCAGCAACACCAGATGTTGCAGATGCGTTGCCAACCCCAGAGGATACTGATGGAAGGGGGACAATGTAGTAGTCCACTATCAGAACCACCACATTTTTGGGAAAGGATGGTGGAAAAGCGTAAAAATCTGGCTTGAGCATGCCATCGAACCGGAACACATCATTAGATATTTGGCGGTCTGTCTTGACATGATAGTGGTCGCGAGCCGTCGGGAGTGATCTGTTCCTACCACCTAACAAAATATATGGTCTGTATACTTAAATACATCATTTAAATTGTCATTTATCATCTAACTTGAATTAGCCCTGAAATATCTGGATTAAGCAATCCAAGAAGTGCCAGTCTCATTCCTACTCCGAATTAAAAATCATTGTACGTACTGTACAAAGTAATAGTTACATAATACAAATCGCGTGGCGCCAGAAGCACTGTATATGCAGCAGACGCTAGGACGGAAGGACAGTGCTATCACCGATCTGTATCTCCCGGTAGAGACGATGCTCTTAACCGAGAAGAGTGAGCCCTAGTTGATCTACCTATCATTTTTCTTTTCTTTATTCTCTTTGTGATAAAAAGAGAATTTAGTACTATATTATTCCGCTCCTGCTTCAGTTCTTGGTGTACAGATTTTTAAGCCACTTGAAAAAACGAACTCCACGGCCAATTTCCTCTTTCAACTACTAATACTGACGTTACCATGACAGTATTATTAAGCAAAAATATTTTAATGGCATAACAATATCATTAGATCTTTGGAAGAAAATTCCCAGGCTACATGCGAATGGTTATCTAAATAGACGTTACATCAGTTTGGCTTGACGAAATTTTGTGTGGGTTTCATCACCTAGCATGATTGCAAATTTATCTATAGGAGTCAATACTGAAAGGCCGGCAATACACTTCGTATTGTGCACCTCCTCTGTTTTTGCTACTTTGAGTCGTGAGCGTCGGTGCGTTCACTTCTATCATCAGGTGACTTGAAGTCTCGTTTGCATACCAAATGTAGAGCGTCACGTAGACCTGTAAGAGCATTTGAGTCAAAGCCGCTTCCTGTTCTTTTCGCTTTCACCCAAATTGTATGGCCATTATAAGTTGAGTAGTGGAACCCAATCGCATTTTATCCTATCTAGTTATCGAGACCAGGAATCATCACGTTTCCATTCAGGCAATGTTCCCATTCTATCGCCATGCTCAAGATGTACCACAAAATTATAATTATAATAATAAAGAATATTTCAATTAATTACTCCTATAATATATTTTTATTATCTTTACGTACTAGATACTATACATAGGTACATCGCACCTACACATGCTTGCAAAGTGCCCGTAGAGATAAGATACGCCGTGCCAATGCAACTTAGTTTGCAGCAAAATCGTAAAAGCTTAGTTTTGGTCGTACAGATTGGGTTAAATCTGTGTAGGTCTCTCTAATAACTTCTGCAAGCCATCATCCTAGGCGCAGTATATTTATAACCGTAATTATTTCAGGCGTAATTTATCAATATTCTTATGTCTTTATGTCTTTAAGAAGCGATTTTGTTTGACCTCAGAAAATTGTGTGCATCTTTATATTGTAATTAAACGTAATCTTTATTTATATTGTAACGATAAATATCAAAGATTTTTATCATTCTTGTATTATCTCCACCTTGTATCTCTATCAATTGATATAAAAAATTTTGCAAAGGTATTTTAACCATGCTGTTATCACTTCTTGTCATCCGATTTTGCTTCTTACATTACTATATTTTCATAACATGGACCTGATGTGCTTTCCAGGGTAGTTTTTTTAGGGTAACGAGAAAATAATTTAAAGCGTGTTTCTTTTACTCTTCTTTGTAGACTCTTCAATTCTGATTATTTAATAAAAAATAACATCGCACTTTGACTAACCAGATTAAGGAAACGCTCTTATTTAAAAATATAAACATTGACATTGAATATCCCAATATTCTAGTGTTATGGAGGATATAAGGTGGAATATATATAATAGCTCAGTCGAGTAGTACGTTTGGATGATTCCAACGTACACAACAGGTTCATTCTGACCAGGTGCATGTTTAATTTCTTATGGTAGTAAAATTATCGCTTCAAATTGAGATATTACTTGTAGAGTGGCGAGACTCAACGCCGTGCTCTGTCGTACCTTTTGCGTTGTGTAGGATTCGAACTCACAATGATCGTCAGATCGATCACTACGAAGTCCTCTACATTTCAACATTAGGTTTAAAATTTTAATTTAATAATATTCTTGCCAATATGCCCCACGTGCATACGCTTAACCTAATTTACAACCGTTTTTATAGAAACTTCTAAAGAATTCATTCATTCAAAGAGCCCCATTCATTAAAATTGAAAACATTCTTCGCTTACAAAGACCTAACCCCATTGTGGCGAACCTTGGAACCAGTTTCTGAGCCAACAATGCTCTGACCCGCCGTCCTTGACACTGATCCTACCCTTCTACAGGAGCGCTAGGAAATAATCTAGCAGTGTATAATATATGTACGAGTATATATATATATATTAATTTATAATATCTTTAGCTATTATTATTTGTAATAGTAATATATATTTAAAAAATACGTTATATATTTAAAATAAAGTATGAAATGTGTAACATTTCTGTCATTTTTAATTTGACGGTTTGAAAATATGTCAATATATTAAGTTATTCATAATCTAACAGATTTATATTTAAAAAAAATCCTAAGAATGATATAGTCATTTAGTTTAGTGCCTTTGTAATGTTGCTATGACATAATAATTTATATTTTTTTAGCTTCACGCTTTACCTTTACAGGGATAGTTAGATACAACGGAACGTCAAACGCTACGGTCCATATTAATGCCCTCCGGGTCCTTTTACGTGACCTTTCTCTATTATAATTGATACTGTATTCTCGAAGGTCAAGCGATCCCTCCGACAGAACCAACCTCTTCTACCTCTGCGCCATATATCTTTCTTTCTTTTTTATATTAATATGTACTTGATTGAGGGTAATGCAAGTTAATCAGGAAAATATTTTCGATAACATGTTGTAGCCCGCAGATTTGTTTGCCTAAAGTTTATAACTCTAGGCATACTATTTCCATTTTAATCTTTCACGGTTTCGATTTTAAGAATTTAAATCGTGTTTTTTATGTTGTGCAGAAAATTTGCATGTCGTGGCGCAGAGGCACAAGCGTGCGACTGTAAACGCGACAGGTTGTGGTTTCGACCTCTCCAGGAAATGGAATTTTTCATTTCCGGGGTTTGGTAACAAGGCAAAGCGCGGCGGTGAGTTCCGCCACTCAGCACGCAATGTCTCAATTCGGCGGAAAGTGGGGAACAGACGATGTCTTAACACTAGGTTCCCTCTGCCTACCTTGCTATATGCGGGACACAGCGTGAAGCTATGTATGTACAGAAAAATGTTCTGTATATATGTGTATATTTTGTGTAATTTTCTGCTCGAATTTGTAAAATATTACCTACATAAATACCAAGTATTGTCTTTTCTTTTGTAAGCCTTTTGTGTTTACAAGAAATTTACATACACGAGGTGTCAAGAAATTTCACGCATTATAACCGATTTGAGTATTTTCCATGGTTGTTGGAGAGGAAAATACCTTTTAAATTTTTTATTTTCATCTGCAAGAAAGCTTGTAAAATGGATGGATGTGTTTGTTTGTCACGTTTTCAGAAACTACGGAACGGGTCTAGATAAAATTTTACATAAAAAACATATATGTGTAATTTATTAAGTTTTTGTATACTTTCTCCATAATATTATAATGATGAATTTAGCATATTTTGCTGTTTGTTATCTTTTTTGCATAAAAATCTTATTCGTTCCGCCGTGTTTAATTTTTGTTACTTGTTATTCATATATAAGAGTAATAATTTATCAATATTTATTAGAAATGGCGATGATATTTCTTAATTTGTTTGGAAGCATTGAGTGTGAAAATATTTTTTCACAAAATCGTCATACTTCGCAAAGTAAAACTAGGGTAGTGTTCTCTCAGTGTAATTTTTCTCTATAATCTATTAAAAAATCTTGGCCTGTCAAGAACCATTATCAGGTAATTTCTAGCGAGTATTGCGAAGGCGGCACTAGTATAATATTTTTAAATTTGGTTCGGTAGAGAGGAGAGCTAGGACAGTGGAGTGATCGGTAATGCATTTTAAATAAGCCCCTTAAGCCTTAAGCCTACTTGGGCTCTGAGGTTTCTTGAGGAAATTCCTGGAACATCAAGAAATTTTCTTTTTTTTAAATAACAAAGATTTCCAAAAAAGATCTTAAAAGTTGCCAGTATATTAGTAATACAATTACTGAAAAATGGGAAATACCGTTGAATATAGTAATTAAGGCTTCACGAATTTTAAAGCGTATAATTTATTTTTCTATATTCATAAGCACGTGATGTCTTGAACACTAAAATAACAATAATATTTAGTAAAATATGATAGTCATTATTTAAAATATAGTGGCGAAGTGGAGGAGGAGTGTCACACACTGCATACGATGGTAGTAGTTTCGATTCTCAAACAAAAATTTGAAATAACTTTTTGATTGACAAAGTTAAAATTATTTTCTCAATCTAGTTAGATTAAGGGGCAGCGTTGAGTACAACATCTCAACACGCAATATCTAAAATTATCGAAAAGTGTAGAATAGTGTCTTATTTACATATAAATGTACCCGCTTCTTTAAGTATAACAGCTTCCCTAAGTATACCGGCTTTCCTAAATGTACCGGCTTCCTAAGTATAAGAGCTTCCCTAAATATCCGGCTTCCTTGCATATAGCGGCTTCCTAAATCTACCGGGGTAACCTTTTAAAATAATATATCTTTCATACATCTGCCCATCCCTGTATCAAAATCTAATGAATATAAAAAGATTTTAAAAATTAAAATTATACGCAATAAGTCCACAGCCACTAGTCTCATTCAATATATCATTCATATCTTATCATAGCGTAATACATTCACTGGACTACATCGCCGTGACCGTGATTTGTTTGAGCATTCCCATGCAGTTTTAAACCGTAATCACGTCGTTTTGCACTATGTGGAATAATAACAGCTGCTCGACTTAGTGTTTATTGTTGAATCAATAGTTCAAAGGTCAAGTAAATAAGTTCAGTGGAAAAAAATGTTGGCACTGTATAAGCTGTGTTTGGTGGTAGGAGGTTCGTCCTCCGTCTGGCTCCTGATACTATCATGTCAAAGACAGACCATAAATATCTTACATGATGTGTTCCGGTTCGATGGCATGTAGGTTTTCCTTTCCCACCATCCTTTCCCCAAAATGTGGTGATTCCGATAGCGGACTACTACATTATCCTCCCTTTCCATCTGTATCCTCTAGGTTGGCAACGCATCCTAGTACACATCTCTTGTGTTATGTGAATGTTCATGGGCGAAATGACTTATACCATCAGGCGGTCCTTCTGCTCGTTTGTATCCGGTATCCATAAAAAAAAAAGCTTGTGGTGGTAGTAGATTGAAACTTACTGAAAAAAATATTGGTAATACAAGATCCTAAATTTCTTTTTTTTTAGCTTCACGTTGCATCTCGCAAATAGAAGGGTCGGCAGAGGGTACTTGAGAACCACTGTTGAGACAGGTGTCTTAACATTAGTGTTAAAGACCTCCGTCCTCTTAATCTATTACTGTTCATTTTCTTAATTAATATGTCAATACTTTTTTAATGTACTCACTCACAAGTGAGGATGAGAATAGGTGTCAAGCTTTTCCAATTTTTGCAGTTTAATTTTTATACGTTTTCTAAGCAATTCAAACAAATGAATGTAGCAGTATTTAAATGGATTCCAATAGGTACAGGTTCAATTCAGTAGTCACGTTCAAAAATTTACGACTCTAAACATATTTTTTAACAAAGTGTCTTTTTCGGTCTTGTTTTTGTTTTCATGAAGATAAAAGAATGTTGATTATTATATTTTGAATTTATTCATCGCCAGTCTGTTACGTCTTGCATTGCGTTATGCAATTGAACTATGTACGAGATTGTGACCTTGTTCAGCAACTATCATTAATCTTCTTTTATTACATTTTCTCAACTTTTAGCTATGAAATATTATTATAATAAGGCGGAATTATTGTATAATTATGTATTTTAGTTTATAACCAAAAAATCTGAATAGAACTTTTTGCAAAAAAAATTCGAATTTTTTTATAAAAATAATAATAATTAAACCTGTAAAAATATTATAGCAATATAGCAGCTTCACGTTTTATTTCGCATAGCGCGGGATAGTAGAGAACCTAGTTAACCGTCGAAACACTCCGTCCGCCGCTTTTGGACCGAGTTCAGAGACATATCATGTTATGTGGCGGAACTCAACGCCCTTGCTTTATCTTGCCACGCTGGAGGAATGAAAATGAATTGGAAATACAATAATTCATAATTTCATAAAAATTAGAGGGTTTTAAGTTTTATAGTGTACGTTAAAAACTGCTTAATATCCGAAAATGTATTACTTCGTAGTATTGCGTTGCGAGATAGTCTATATGATTTACTAAACGTTTTCAGCGTGGGATTAAACCACACCTATAACGTCTTATGCGACGTCATATCAGTGACGTTTACATTCTACTCGCCAGTAAATATAAGCCATGAAAGTGATAAACTGCAATTTATAAAAATAGAGAAAAAATCTCAAAATAACGCATAAGGAATTAATAATCTATAAAAAAAAAATATTATGCGTAAATAGGTCACAATAAAACAGCTTCACGCTTAGCCCCACATAGCAGAGTAGACAGAATGAACCTAGTGTCCGTTCACCGGCTTCCGCCCAAATTTAGACATTGCGTGTTAAGTGGCGAAACTCAACGCCGGACTTTGCCTTACCAGAGTGGAGTCCCACTGCGTCACGATGTTTTTTTTAGCTTCACGCTGTATCCCTCGTATAGCAGGGTAGGCAGAGGGAACCTGAGAACCTAGTGTTAAGACACTCCGTTCTCTTTCCGATGGTCTCTTGTAGTGTCGTAATATAACGCCAAGTATCTAATATTTTAATGAAATTTAATACAATAGAAACTCTCTTCTTAGTTTAACCTACGGCTTTTATGAGCATGTACTACATAAAGTATGGTTTAATTTAACTTTTTCAATTATGAAGGAATGTTGGCAAACGTTACCGCATTTTAACGTATACGGCGTCCAGTATGTAGTTATAATACGCGATGTAATAGAAGTGGCTTGTTAATCATTTATTTATATCGTTTAATAAGAATAATTAAAAATTTAAGAGAAAGAAAAAAATGAATTCAAATAAAATGCGCTAAGAAGTGTTGATTACAATTAACTCAAAAACGAACGAACGCCTGTCGTGGCGCAAAGACACAAGCGTTCCACTGTAAACGCGACAGTCTGTGGGTTCGATTGCCACTCCAGGAAATGTAAAGTTTAGTATTTTCATTTCCTGGGTTTGGTAACAAGGCAAAGCGCGGCGTTGAGTTTGCTAAGCACGCAATGCCTCAATTCGGCGAAAAGTGGGGGACCGGATTGTTGTAAGAGGTTTTCAGGTATCCGCGAGATAAGCGTCAAGAAGTCTAAAAAAATAAAAAATATATATTCCATACATAAAATCAGTACTAATATCACTTAAGAGGTATTAACGTCACTATAATTAGAATTCAATTATAACCTTGCTTTTATTCCATATTTTCACATATTATATAACAGAAAAAAAATATATCAAACAGAAAGCCGCCAAAGTAATTTACCCCAAAATGGTAGGTGTGCCCTTAATACTTTATATTGCTAATATACCCTTGAACTGCGCCTATATTTCATGTTCATTCTGATTGCTTTATTCGCACTAACAACTAGTCCCGGATCCGCATGGGCAAATTGTTAAATAATTTTACGCTTTTTTGACAATTTTTTTGACAAGTTTAAATAATTATTCTAAACAATAAATATACTTATAATTTAAATTAATCCATATCCATATGTATCATAAAAGAGCAGAAAAAGCAATACTGTACATGAACATTTCTAGAAAAATACGAATTGGTTACGTTAATATATCGTTAAGCGAAATGAAAAAGCTAATCAGTAGAATTTTTATGTCTGTCTGTCTGTCTTTCTGTCGGTATATTTGAACGCGCATCACGCAGAAACTACTAGATAGAAATGAACGAATTTGGCATGGTAATAGCTTAGAGTCTGGAGGTACATATAGGATTGTAATTTAGTCATTATGCAAGTCAATTTTCCCACTGTGAGGGGACGGGGTTAGAATACAATTTCCTTCCGCCGGTGGGTAGCGTCCCATAAGAGGCGGGTATCCCAGTAGTTTGGTGGTAGGAGGTTCGTCCTCCGTCTGGCTCGCGACCACTATCATGTCAAAGACGAACCGCCACATATTTTATGATGTGTTCCGGTTTAATGGCATGTAAACCAGGTTTTCCCCTTTCTCATCCATCCTTGCCCCAACATTTTGGGACTACTACATTGTCCTCCTCTTCCACCTGTATCCTCTAGGTTGGCAACGCATCTACAACGCCTCTGGTGTTGTAGATGTTCATGGGCGAAGGTAACCACTTACCATCAGGTGGTCCTTCTGCTCGTTTGCCATCCGTTATCAATAAAAAATATATATGTAACTAGAAGTGTGTACTAGGCTTTATAACACCAAGCTTCTGTCCCATTTTGTCCCATTTTAATTTAGTTAAGATCTGACGAGTAGGTTCTAGGTTATTCGCTATAATGTTACTTTTTTTTTCTTTTAACTTCACGCTGTATACCGCATATAGCGGGGTAGGCAGAGAGAACCTGAGAACCGAGTGTTAAGATAGTACGTTCTCTTTCAACAATTCCGTTCCCCACTTCTCGCCGAATTGAGGCATTGCGTGCCGAGTGTTACTTTTTAGTACATTGTATTTGAAATCGTATACCGAATACCTTCTTTAGTTAAAATCTTAATTATCATTAAGGATACCTAAAAATGCCATCTTATTCAATTTTTCATTCAGTAAGTCACAGTTTATGTAATTAAGCACACAATTTACGAGAGAAATTGGAAAACAGCGTTGAGTGTTTGGTTCGGCTGATAGAATTCAATATAAAGCTGGCAGAGTGCCAGCGCTGCACTGTCCGCGGATAACTTAATAAAAACCTTTTATATGGTTAACCTATTTTTAACCACATAGTGTACTAAACTATATATCACTGACTAAGTGCTATTCTGAAAAGCTTGTTTGAAAAAAATATTTTTTTAAATATATTTACAAAGGTTGAACAGTAGTGGGTTCGATCTCCACTAGTGGGAGTTATTATATTTAAATAATTGTAATTTAATTTCCCTGTTTTAGTGACAATGAATGACGTTGAGTTCCGTCACTCAATTCACAATGTCACAATTTGGGGCGTAGAGCAGAGAACGAAGGGTCTTGACTCTAGGTTCTCTCTCAATACTCAGTTATGCGGAAAAAATGTGAAGTTAAGTAACAATCGAGACATTCATTCGAGTTCTTTTCTATTTCCTATAATAAATTACATAAAGTCATTTTCCAGCTGAAGTAAATCAATATCACGTATTCGTAACGTCTTATCTGTAACATGAAGACTGACAAAATTACGTGCAAAAAATATTTAAAAAATTTGTTACGAAGGACATTGATATATCCTTTAGAAATTATTGTATGTGTATATTTGTTGATTGTTCTACAAATTTTAAATTAGCGTGTGACTTGTCACAGTTGTACTATTTTTCCAGAAAAATATCATTGGGAGCGTCATGTCATGAGAATTTTCATGCTTTTCCGTCTTTAACCTCTCACTCTTATTAAATTCTAATTAAACTTAGATTTCTTCCTATAACTCATACATACATACATAGCTTCACGCTGTGTCCCGCATATGGCAGGGTAGGCAGAGGGAACCTAGTGTTAATACACTCCGTTCCCCACTTTCCTATAACTCCCTCCTGCACTAAAAAAGTATATTTATACAAATCTATATTTAACATTCTGTCGATATACCAAGAAATACATACTGTTCTTTATATATACCATCATAGTTGTTTCTGTCAGCTAAGCTTTAAATATATTCCCGCACAGCAGATATAACTTAGTTAGACACTCCGTTTTTTTGTCATTTTTGTCATAATCCTCATTTTGCTAATAAGCACGTTGCTTGCTTTTATAGCGCTGGTACCAACATCGCATTATAAAATGTCATACGAGATGTACTTATATACGCTTTGCTGGTTACTGGCGAAGAGCGTCGTTAACTCTGTTACAGATAGCATTACGAGTTTATTACTATTATGTACATTAATTTTGTACCTACCATTTTTACTGAGCATATTTAGTTTACTTAAGTAATTTGTTTTTAATAATGTATAGAGATTTTTGGAACATTTCTTTCACAGCACTTCCCCTTATAGCAGGTAGATAAAGAGAACCTACTGGTACGACATACCGTTTGACCCTTTCATACTCACGGCTCAATGCCGCGCTTTGTCTCACTCTATAGCCAGAAAATGAAGATAATTCAAATATCACTCCCTGAGTAGAGGTCCAACCAACAATCATCGCATACCACTTCTCTCTTTACAGGCAAGATGATCATATTGTCTATTTATCTTTTTTTTGTCCACAGGTATTCAGTAGGAGTCGTCTTGTCCAATATCAGTTCAAGATGGGCCTAATAACGAACTAGTCACACTAGCATCTTGTTCAGCGGGAAGTCATGTTCGCTTAGTTACATATTTAAGTGACACAAACCAACTCATATGCACAGAGAGGCATCGTACGTATTCCGGGATTCATTAAAACTGCGACAAAAACTGTTACAAAGGACAACAACATATTTTAAGGTCGTCGAGTTCGTGAAGAAAGACGCCATACGGTACTTCACTTACGACTACGAAATACATCAAACGTAATATTAAATATTATGAACATATTCATAGGTAACGACTATCATTCGAAGAATCTTGTCAAATTGAAAACATCTATTTGATTTTCGCACACAACTCATACATACACACATAAATATTGACAATAATTTTTGAAGCTTAATTCGTAATTAAGTTTAGAAATTTCGTATACTTTCGCGTAAGTGCTTGAGGCATATTGAATTGACTGATATAAAAAAGTAAAAAGTTGACAGTTGACAAGTAAAATGGCGGCAAAAGCAGAGCCGATTGGTCCACGTAACGGGCATGAGTTGGCGCCGTTGAATACACGAGCTGATGGTACTGAGAGACCTCATGGGGTGACTATAGTGCTTCAAGGGTCCAGGAACTCCTTACAAAGAGACGCGCCAGATGAAGACAGAGCGGCGTGGTCAGGAAAATTGCAGTTCTTCCTATCCATCATAGGGTACTCTGTCGGATTGGGAAACATATGGCGGTTTCCATATCTATGTCAACAAAATGGAGGAGGTAAGTTATTTACTATTATAATTAATTAATTTTTAATAACTTAAAAAGCGTCGTATGCATAAGCGACTATAAAAGCGACAGATTATGAGTTCGATTCCCATTCGAAGAAATAAAAATATGAAATGATATTACAAAGCCTGTCGTGGCGCAGACGCACAAGCGTGCGACTGTAAGATGAACTAACACGACTAAAAATAATACGACAGGTTGTGGGTTCGATTCCCACTCCATGAAATGTTAGTATTTTCATTTCCTGGGTTTGATAACAAGGCAAAGTACGACGTAGAGTTCAGCCACTCAACACGCAATGCCTCAATTTGGCGGAAAGTGGGAAATGGAAATGTTAAAAGAGAACGGAGTGTCTTAACACTGGGCTCTCAGGTTTCCTCAGCATACCACATAGACATAGATGTGCAGGATACAGCGTTGTTTCAAATAATATTATTAATTGAGCTCTAATATAAAATAGGTATGCTTATATAACGTACGTCATTAGGTGATTCATTGTTTCTGATTACAATATATTATTGTAAACGAATTTATTTATTATTCTGTTTGTATTTTACGCAAAACGCATCATTGTCATAAAAGGCCATACTATACCTACATTAATAAAATTAACGTGACCTTTCTAAAAAAATCTTAAGTAAAAAAATTGAAATTTTGATAAAAGAAATGCATTCAAAAGTAAAATTATTACCAATAACTTAAAAACACATCATCGACAAATGTTAACTAAATTTAAATGAGACCATATCGAAAGTATCTAGCTATCATATAAAATAAGAACCATCAAAATTGGTTCACCCAATAAAAAGCTATGTGGTAACACACAAAAAAACAGTGCAATTGAAAACCTCCTTTTTTGAAGTCGGCTAAAAATATATTACAATAATTCCCCAGCGATAGATACAGAAATAATTGTCATAAATGAAGAGCAAGTAGAGTGTAAGCATGAGTATTTATAAAGCTCTCCAAAGCTCTTGTGTCATCTAGACTTTCCACGGTTTTGTAAACTGATTTTTTTCGACATTATAATGTTATAAAACTTTAACTGAAAATATGAATACGCGAATATTTTTCATTCATACGTGAATAACTTTAGTTACACATATAGTATAGCATTTTATGATTATCACATTCTTGGCGCACTTTTTAGTTGCCTCCTTGGAACTTCTGGTTGTAGATAGAAATAGTTCAGTAATAATTTGTAAATGTAATTATTTCTTAAAACTTTTCATAGACTCTTTCTTTTTTTGGTGGTAGGAGGTTCGTCCTCCGTCTGGCTCGCGACCACTATCATGTCAAAGACGAACCGCCAAATATCTTATGATGTGTTCCGGTTCGATGGCATGTAAGCCAGGTTTTCCCCTTTCCCACCCATCCTTTCCCCAAAATGTGGTGGTTCCGATAGCGGACTACTACATTATCCTCCCTTTCCTTCTGTATCCTCTAGGCAACGCATCTAGTACATCTCTTGTGTTGTAGATGTTCATGGGCGAAGGTAACCACTTACCATCAGGCGGTCCTTCTGCTCGTTTGCCATCCGGTATCCATAAAAAAAAAAAAAAAAACTCTCTTAGATATATTATATTTTAGTTCGAAGATTAGTTCGGTAATAAGAGGAAAATAATAGTAATCATCCAAAAAAAAAAAGCAGATAAATATATTGGACTATGTGTCCATAGTGGTCAAAGAAAACCATAAAAAAAAGGAAACATTTTTCTATACCAATTCTTATATCTCTTAATTGGTGAAAAATCAAAATTTCTATGCTTAATTCAGGAGAAAGAAATTTGTAGAGAAAAAATCTTTTATACTCATAAAAAGAGCAGCCTTGGAACCTATAGGTGCTTTTTGGTTTACGTTCCTTTTCATTTGAACTCCCTAAAAAGATACATCAAACTTTTTTGATTTTTACTTTGTACTTGAGCAAAGCTTATCGTTACGTAACAGTCTCTTTTACGTTACTTTCATACAACCTCTTTTCTTCAATTATAACCGTTTCAGTGGAGAGGTGTAGGATTAATTTCCATGTACTATAAACTTCAAATAAAATACACTAACATGTAAAATATTACCAATAACTCAAAAACTGGGAACGGAGGAACGGTAATGTTAAAAGAGAACGGAGTTTTGCTTGCTATGTGCGGGATATAGCGTGAAGCTAAATAAAAACTCAAAAACAAATTACATTTAAATGGGACTACACCAGAACCACTATCACATAGAAAAGGGACCATTAAAATTGGTTCACCTAATAACCACTTTTTTAGAAAAATCGGGAAAAAAACAGTTGAATTGAGAACCTCATTCTTTCTTTTGAAGTCAGTCAAAAACTATTGTTTCATCTATTGCACAATCACGCATGCAGTGCAAACTGCGTTTGTTTGCACAGGTACACTTAAAGTGCAATGGCGGACTTATCGCTTAAATCAATCCAGGCAATCAATAAGGGATTACTATAAAACAACACAGAAATATACAAATAGCATTGATATATAAACATACTTCAATATATTAAATTCACTAGTGTCCCCGTTGACGCGTTAACAACGCGTTGCCTAGCAACGTATATGTCATGTGACAAATTTCATGTTCCTCCGTCCGCGTAATTTTCGTAAAAAGGCATACAAAGTCTTTGCTTCCCATATTAATGTACAGATAAATAGGTTATACTTATAATACTCAATTATTCATACTAAAGCGTAATATATTTTTTTGATTTGTAAGACTTGTTTTTTTAAATAAGAATATGTTGCTTTCTATTTTGACAGTAGAATAGTAAGCATATATAGTTATTATTTTTCTGTCAATGCCAAGTTACTATTAATAACTTTCGCATTACAAAAATTTATGAGGATATAAGATATAAGATTTTCACTCAAAAATACTGAATAGATGTAAGTGATACCTCACAGTAACATACATATTATTTTTTTTAGCTTCACGCTGTATCCCGCATATAGCAGGGTAGGCCACATATGTTATATATATGAATAAAAGATATGCTAGAATTTATAAAAAAAAACCATGTAATTTCGTTATAAATAATAAAGATAAGGTACTTTCAAAAATTCAAAGAACGAAAAGATTAGTTGATAAAAAAAATCTAAATTTAGACAGTACTAGCGCGGACTGGCGCCGTATTGATTTTGATGCTACGGGTCTACGCCGTAGACGTGCTACGCTGTTCTGTTATTATCCTATTACACCTAAGAGAAGGGTTATGTGTTTGACAATATGGTTTGCCCTTTTTTTTTGTATGAGATCATTGAATTGTGGGTAAAGACGAGTGATAATAATTAATCTTTTATAGACGGTGATTATAATAATGTATATACGAGTACATAATTAGCAATTTCTTTTTATATTTTTTTTAACATTTGTATTAAAAGATATTTTGACCACATCAATCTATATAAGTGTATTTTGTTCTGCTTACAATTAAACAAATTATTTGAGTATGAGCCATGATAAACTAAACAGCGGTGAACGGAGTGTCTCGACACTAGGCTCTCTCTGACTTCCCTGCTAGAAGCGGAATATAGCGTGAAGCTGCTTTTTTATAAAAAAACTGTAACAAATTTCAAAATTGATGTAAAACAAATACTATTTTATTTTGTTTTCCTAAGATACGAACTAAGTGTCTGTATTGATTAGAAATCGGTACGAGGCCAATAAGTTGATCAATCGAAAGTACATACTATTCAGGGCAAACTTTTATAAGATTAAATGTTGCCTATAAATTCCATTAATTTGGTTTTTTCTGTAAACGTTTAATGCGCTTTTCTTTTTTTATTTAGATGTTTATTCACTTTGAAAATATTTCAAGAAATTACGATAAATAATACCTTAGAATGGTATAATAACTTCCCATTCAATTAAAAATTTAAATTGAAAATCGATTAGAGTAACGTCGCCGATGGTTCCTAGTTGATAGTCGACGGAAAAAAAGGAGGGTAATTTCTATCATTTTTATATACCCTCGCCATAGATTATAGCTTCTAACGATATATCAACTGTAGTGACTAATATTTAAAAACATATATGCAAGTCGATTTATCGATCTGTTCACGCTTGGTACTAATATATAAATAAGCAACATACAACTGTGAGTTCCGCGTAAATTGAAAGCTTTATTAACCTACATCCAGAGTGCCTTATTTTGACAAAGTTATTTCTTTTGTTTTAGCTTCACGCTACATCCCGCAAATAGCAGAGTAGGCAGAGGGAACCAGAGAACTTAGCGTTAAGACATTCCGTTCTCTTTTAAAATTTCCGTTACCCATTTTCCGCCAAATTGAGGCATTGCGTGCTGAGTTGCGGAACTTAATGTGCTTTGCCTTGTTACCAGAGCAAGGAGATGAAAATACTAAATATTATTTAATATTTTCATTGCCTGGAGTGGGACTCCATAGCCTGTCGCATGTACAGTGGCACGGGCCTCTTTACTTTGTTTTAAAATGGAGAAAACCTGAACAAGAATCTTCGTTTGTATCTATTGCCTTATAAGGTTTCACATTTCAGTGACATCAGTTGTGGTATGCGTCAATGTAACTTACTTATACAAAGAAAACCTCTTAAGCTAGGTCGTCGGTCTCTTATATAAATTTAGCAAGACATGTGAAATGTAGGGGGATTTGAACCTGTGTTTCTTAGAATTCAAGAGATTTATTTGAGTTAAAGCAATAAATTAGTTAAACCATTCAAGCTTTATAAAAAAATACTAAAATGAAACGAAAACGAAGCTGACACCATAAATTACAATCATATATATCGTAATCATATATATATATGGCTATCATTGGTCATTTTCATTTCTCCTCTCTGGTTGCATAAATCACAACGTTAAACTCCGCCATTCAACACGTAATGTTTCGATTCCGGGATGGAAAGTGGTAAACAGACTGCCATTACATTATTGTCTCTCTGACTATACTGCTATTTGAGGAAGAGCACGAAGCTACTTCATATTTCGTCATGATGATAATCAGGGCCAAAACTACGAATGCCCAATTTTCTTTACAAAACTTACTTTTCCGATTAGAAAACCCTTTCTGTAACTTAAACGAGTACAGAATAAATGCCAACAATTTCAAATAAATTTCTAATCCAATTCGGCGTATTAGATTTCGGCTCCGCAGAGCTTGATCCCTTACATCGGCAAAGGTCTCTTTGAAAGTGAGCTGGGACGCAATAAGACGGGACTTAGATTAAAATAATAAATATTATGGTATAGAGATATCTTCTGTTTTTTGTTTGCCAATACAAATTACAAATATATTAGGGCCCCTTAAACCGACACGTTGGGTCGTAAGCCCCAGGCTCTCTCCAAACTCTTCTCTCTGCAACGTGATGGGCACCCGTACGGTGAATCCTTGAATACATGGACATGCTATTGCGCGCATTGAAAAAGATTGTGACTGACGTCGTGAACGATTTTTGCCGCACATGCAGAGCGAACCCTCCGTACTCCATTTTCCGTCTGATTTCGACATTACGTTTTGAGTGGCGGAACTAAACGCAGCGCTCTAATTAATTTAATTGTGATCATAACCTCAGCTTAGGAATCAGACCCACAACCAAACGCGATTACAGTCAGACATTGTCTCACAACTCTGATTTTAACAATTTGCTTATGTTAGCTTCACGCTGTATCCTGCACGCGCCTTAGGAGTAAGCCCAGGAGATACCTGTGAACCTAGTGTTGAACTTACTCCATTCTCTTAAGATTTACGTTCCCCAATCCCTATAAATACTTATATAATTAAAAACTATTTCGGTATCGTCTAATCTTTAGAGCTCCAACATATTTACTTGGAACGTGTCCGGGCGTAATGAAACAGGACTGGGCTCTTGGTAAACGCAAAGCGGAATGAACCGCCCACACGGCCTTTGTAATATACATTTATTTGTAACTTTTAAAATGGCTGTATTGTGCACATGTAGTTTAGCTAGAAAATCTTGGAATTTTTTATTTAAAAGTACAAGAATTAGGCCATTGTGGAGATATGAGTGAGGTGTGATAAAACACAGCGTTGGGTTTCACGATACATGGCGGAACTCAATACTAACATAGCGGAACTCTCAGCGTTAACCTGCCCAACTAACGTCGAATTCCAGTCAAGTTTCACCCGCAAACGGAGTGTCTTGACACTAGATTCACTCTGACTATCCTGCTATGCGAGATAAAGTGAGAAGCTGCTTTTTTTAAATATAAAAATGATTTTTATTACGTTTCTGCTTATTATTATATAAATCAACGTTACGTAATACGTTAACATTAAATTTTGTCAAAAAAAGTGCCTTGGATGCCATCGTGCTGATAGATATTGTACATTGTAACACGATGAGTATAGGTTAGATTTCCGGTCGAATTAAAGATTATATTTAAATTGTATTCATTTCCCCATCCTGCTATAAGTAAGCACTATATATGGTTCCGTCACTTAACACGTAAGTTCTCGAACTCTAACTCGACACTGAGTGTTTTAGCACTGCGTTCTCTGAGGTTAATTTGTTATATGCGGGAGATATATACAGTAAAAGATCCTTATTTTCTCTTGTCCTGTCTTAAATTTGTTATAATACTATTTTATTTAAAATCTACCAATTACTATGTATAGACAATTTCGATGATTGCAAAGCAATGAATAAAATAAGTGAAAATTAAGAGAGAAGTAACTTTCTTACAAAGTTACGTAAATAATATATTTTTTCCTTACTTCTTGAAACAAAGGCTCGAGCTCATAAAACCCGTGTTAAGTTCAAGTACAAAGGGCCGTGAAATGAGAAAGAAAAAGTGAGCTACCTTTATGCCCTTACATTTTGAAATGCAATTTTTAGCGTATAGTTATCTACACATACCCTCTAAAATATTTATATATTTATTTTATATGATATACATACAAATTCCTTGCTGTGTTTCCTCTTTACAACAACAACGTTTTTAAATAACTAAAACTGAATGTATATATTTCTAGAGTTTTCAAGTTCAACAAGTGAGAAACATATTAAAACCAGGTTCATGCACCCACTTGTAAGGCAGTTGAAAATAACTTAGAATCGGGACACTACATCCTCCATTTTTTGCCATAAGTCGTGATATTCCATATTGAGTAGCGAAACTCAAATCCATGTTTTGTCTTACAACAGCGAAGAAATGAAAATAATTTATATATCCCCAACCAAACAGCGTTTTACAGCCAAACGTTGTCCCACTGCGCCACGATGGCCTTAATAGGGGATTTTTTTAAAGATATAAATACTTTAGATATTTTACTCCCAACATACTTGAAGGCGATTAAGAAAAATAAATAGTAGCCCAAAGTACTCCACTCTACACTTTTCACCCAGATAAATTGGTGGTACTATATATATATATATATATAGCATATTTCTTAAACGAGCCTACGTGTTACATACAAATATCACGTACGTACATTAACCAGCCATCTATTGACGCGTAATAGTGGTAAGAGAATTTGTTCTCGAATTTCTACCTAATTCAGAGACAGCGTGCGTGCGTATTTGGATATTTATTTTTATTAAAAAAACTGTATAGCCCGCTAGGGATGAAGTGTGAAAGTAATATACATAGAAAATAATATTTTTATTGTCATTTCGCCACTAAAGTCGCACAAAGCATTGAGATAGGGTCCCTTATCACGTAATGTCTAAAACGGGCGAAAACAGGAGAGCATAATGTATCACACTATTAGGTTACTACTAAGTTACCCTATAGTTATTTAAGCAAACAACTACGACCGTCCATCCATCCATTCCTAGTTGTTTTGATTCCCACCCGAGAGAATGATGATATTTAAAGTATTTCCTCTTCTCCACTCTGGAGAGACAAAACGCTGCATTAGGTTCTGCCATTTATCATCCTATACAATGTCTCAAATTTAGACTGAACGTGGAGAAGACAGTGTCTTATACTAAATTCTCTCTAACTACCCTTTTTTTTCTTTTTTCGTGAGGAAATCCGTGGTGGATACCCGCCCTATTGGGGACTCGGAACGGGTTATGTGGGACTCCGGCCCTGTTGTAAAGAGGCCGACCCTATATCCACTAAAACCTCACAGTGCTCCTCTTCTACTGGCACTGGCTGAGGCTCACAGAAACTCCCGAATCTTCCGGGTGTGAAACCTCGGCGTCTTTCTTACTACCCTGCCATGGCTAATAAGGCGTGAAACTGATAAATAAAAGGAACTAACATAAACATTACATTGCAGGTGCCTTCCTCATCCCATTCCTCATCATGCTGATACTCGAGGGTATTCCCCTCTTCCTCATCGAGATGGCCATAGGTCAGAAGATGAGGCTCGGGTCGCTCGGAGTATGGAACACCATCCACCCCTGGCTCGGCGGTATTGGTATCGCCAGCTGTGTAGTGACGTTGTTCGTCGCTTTGTACTACAACGTTATTATAACTTGGGTGTTCTTCTACTTGTTTAATAGTATTCGGGTGAGTACTTTGTTTTTATATAAAATAGGATCTTGAAATTGGATGGAAAGAGGAGACCGGAGTGTTTTGACTCTAGGATCTCTCTATCTCATATCTCTGTTATTATGCAATATATAAATCATGAAGCTAAAAAAAAATATATGTAATATGAGTTAATAGAGACTTTTGTGGCGCAGACAACATCTCACTGTCATTGAAATTGGTTTTGGGTTCGATCCCCACTCTAGTTAATAATTATATTTAAAATACTTTAAGTTTTGCGCTTTGGTGAGATAAAGTGTGGCGTTGAACTCCACCAGCATTACACAATGTCTCAATTTGACACTAGTTTCTCTCTGAATATACTGCTATGCAGTTGAGTTAACCTCGTGTAACGATATTTATGTTATCACAACTATCAACATTATAAATATATTTATGAGAGTTATTTTTATGAAAAAAATACGTTTTTACTAAACAATATTAAAAAAATATATTCCTTTGTGCTAAAAAACGTAAAAGCTTAATTAAAATGGTTGAATCCTTAATTAATTAAACATTCATGTTTTTCTTATTTTTTAAAAATTAGTTAATTTTTTTTTTCTTTTATTTTTAACTTCACGCTGTATCCCGCATATAGCAGGGTAGGCATAGGGAACCAGAGACCTAGTGTTAAGATACTTCATTCTCTTTCAACAATTCCGTTCTCCACTTTCCGCCGAATTGAGGCATTGCGTGTTGAGTGGCGGAACTTAACGCCGCGCTTTGCCTTGTTTTTGTGTAATTAGTGAAACATTTTATCTAAAATATTTCGTCCACGAAATAAAATATTTCGATACACAGATGATTAATAGATAGACAGATACAGGTGTTAAAATGTATTTAAGGCAATAATCCTATTCTATCATTCAATATATATGTAATTTTTCTGTCAACCAGTAACGGTTGCGTAACTGGTTGACAGAAAATGTTCAGGCGACACTACTGGCACTACTTGCGGAGTATAGAGGAATATTAGAGAGAATTACTTGTAATTTCTACGAAAATAAGAAAAATTCTATTCTAGACATTATAATCTACGCAGGATATAGCTAGTATAATATAAATTACCAAAATAACAAAAATCCCTATGACTTTTGTTATCAGCTCAGCGCCGATCAACTACCCTGGGCTCACTGTCCAAGAGATAACGGTTCCGCCGAAATGGAATGTAACAAGGCTTCAGCGACTGTATACTATTGGTACAGGGAAGCGCTGGACGCGTCCCCGAGTATTGAGGAACCAGGCGCTCCTAGATGGTGGATTGTTTGCTATTTGTTGCTCGCTTGGATCATCGTCTTCTTTATCGTTATGAAGGGTATTCAGAGCAGTGGTAAGGTAAGAGATCATATTTTTGCATAGTTTTAAAAGTATTAAAGGGTCAGTTATTTTTTAGGTTTAAGAGTAAGCTTTTTTATATTACATTTTTTTAATAAAGATATTTTCTTTCAAACTTTTCTAAATAAAAATAGATTGAAATCGTTTTAATCAAATTAGCGATTACTGAATTTAAATGGCAAATAGAAAAGCTATTGCCTCAAATTTCAGCTAATTTTGTAAAGAAAAAAGTGACGTCACGTACATCAAAGATCCTTTTTCCAGAATATTTTTATTCGCTTCTTACACAGTTTTTTTGCCTAAGCTGCTAATATTCAATTGGATCTCGTGTGAATATAATATCACTTGCTTTTCTTCGCTTTTATCAAGAAAAAATCTATATTTAAGCAAGAAATTAGGACAGAAAAAATATTCTAAAGTAATATGTTTTTATTTTTAACGATATTGATATTGTTCATAATTTTTAGGTGGTCTATTTCACATCTCTGTTCCCATATGTGGTGCTCACCATATTTTTTGTTAGAGGCATAACATTACCTGGTTCTGCTGATGGAATTATACATATGTATAAGCCGAAGGTATGTATTAAGTTGTTTAAATATACCATTTCCATTTAGTTAAGTAACATCTCATCCAATTTTCTTGCCATTGCAAACTTAGACCCAAACGTATGGTTTCTTAAGGAGCGTAAAGTATAGAATAAAGGTAACTTGTCATTAGGATACTCTACGCGTATCCTGTAAAATACAGAACCTTGTGTGCAAATTTTAAAGCTAAGATCACACAGCAAAAAGTGGGCCAAATCTGGCGTTGCAAGATCTTTTTACATAGATTAATGAATATATAGGTGAAGTAAATACCATGTCCGAAAAACTTGCTAAGAATTTATTTAAAATCTCCAATTTCTAAAATTAAAAATTATATATATATAAATGTAAGAGGCCATTGTGGTACAGTGGAACAACTGACGATATAAACACAATTGGATTGTGGGATTAATTATATTAATATTATTTTCATTCGCTCTAGTAAGAGGCCTGAAGCCATCACCCTCCCCCAAAGGGAGAGTGAACCTGACAATAAGAGAAAGTTAGGTATTGACATCGATTAAGCACGCAATATCTTAAATTAGGGCAGGAAATGTCAATTATCTTGACAATAGGTTACTAACCCTGCCATAAGGCCTGTTTTTCTTAATCTATTTAAAACATATTTGTTACAGCTAGCAAAACTTCTCCAGATCAACCGTTTGGTTAGATGCAGCTACCCAAATTTTCTATTCCTTCGGCCTTGCGTTCCGGTTTCCTCATCGCGTTTGGCTCACCACAACACGCCTAACGGCAGCTGCGTGAGAGACGCGTGTTACTGGTGTCTGTATGTAACGCACTAACTGCTATATATGCTTCTGTCGTCATCTTCAGTATTTTGGGCTTCAAGGCGTTCACTATGGTGGAGAAGTGCATCACTAAGTGAGTGTTATATTTTTTTATGTTTATTTTTGTAGGTGTCTTTTTCATATAAGACACTTAGGATAACAGAAAATTGGCTATATAGGCTATAGTTTTTACGACCTAATTGTAGTCAGAAGTGGATCTGGGTTTCAAATCTTTGTTGATCTCATTCGGAAAGGCAAGTGCAAAATACGTTATAATTTCTCTTACTTATCTTATAAAATGCGGAAGATACGTCAAAGTATAATTTTTTTTTTTTTATTTTTTTTTTTTGTTTAATGGCCTGATTTTGGGATGACAGACGCAAAAATAATCTTCCAGTGTCACGTATAGTAGACAAAACACAAATGAAAAATGTCATACTAAGTGATATAATAGTATGATAGTTATACTAAATGAGGCGATGGCGTGGCGCAGTGGGACAGGTGTGGGTTCGATTCCCATGTATATAAATTATTTTTTATTTCCTCACTCCGGTAAGGCTATGCACGGGGTTGTGTTCCACCACACGCTATATGACGATTTCGGGAAAGAGAACGAGGGTTTCTTCACATAAAATTACCCTGCTCTACAGGAAAAAGCGTGGAACTGAAAATTAAACATGTTTTTAACGTGTTTCAAAATCGAACTATATTATTTACATATATTTGATATTAAATAAATGTAAATAGTTTGGGTTTTCATAGATTTTTTCCATATAAAAGTATAATTGAGTTATAATGATATTAGCGACATTTAGTTCTATTTACGGAAACTAATTGCTATTCTACATTCATTCTATGAAATTATAAGAAATCAAAACACATAATTTGAATAAAGTTTTGCAGAGGAAACAATACGTTATTCTCAGAATCTTTACTATATAAATAAAATAAATAAAAATAAAAAATAAGCCTTTATTGCTGTAAGTATTTAACAGTATGGTTTTTACTTATTTATTTTACCGATTAATACCATCCTATAACTACTTTGTTTTCCTTAATTACTATTATATGAAGACGATCGGCTTTTTGTCTGCAACGTCTTTCGACATAGGCCTCCTCTAAACTCTTCCATTTCACCTCTATCTCTCGCTGTCCTCATCCATTTGTGCAGCCACTTTTTAAGATCATCTTCCCAACGTTTATTTGTCGCCCTTATTTCTTTTACAAATTCTGGGGTACCACTCTGTGATTGTTTTGGTCCATTTCTCCGGATTGTTTCTCTTAACATATGCCTGTCCATTTCCATTTTAAAAAAGTTTTGCTTGTTGTTTTTGATAATATTATAATTGTAGAAGGTAAGTTTTTTTGTTACTTGCCTTTCACGCCAAACTACTCAACCGATTATCCTTGAAACTTTTGTTCACATAAAAGGAATAAAAGGGTAGAATACTTTTTATAAAAAAAATATATATTTTGACAGACAAGATTGTTTATAAAAATTTTTTGGAATTCGAGCTATTTCAAAGCTTTCAAGTTAACGCATATATGCACTGTATGTAGTATGGATAGAAGCTAGTTTATAATAAAAAGGAACATACTCGTAGTTGTACGATCCGGTTATTGCGTCGTTACGTCAAACCGTTTGTGATTTTATTTGTAATAGCTAATATGGCGCCTCGTGTATTATGATCCTGCTGTAGCTAATAAAAGTATTGTATATTTCTTTGATATATATATATATATATATATATATATATATATATATATATATATATATATATATATATCTCTCTCTAAAGAAGATATCATGGTTTATTGGAATAATTGCATAATAGTTGTGGGTTCAGAATCTAATTCGAGGAAACGATTACATTTAATTTGGTTCCATATTCTCGCTGTTAAGACCAAGCGCGTTGTTGATTTCGCCAGTAAATTCTTCGGTCTTCGGTAGATTAATGTCTGAATTTGTGCGGAAAGTGGAGAAAGGAGTGTTTTAACTGGGTTGTCTCTGCTCCTTACTATAGTGGAAAAGGCGTACATACGTTTTTTGTAATATCTAATTAGACGCTACTATGGTACAGACAAAGTGAGTCTGACCACTATAGTTGCAGTTCATATCCCGTGAATGTCACATATTATAAAATGTCAAATAATATATATTGAGTATGTCCTTTTTACATATTTTGTATAATCAAATCAACGTGTTTAATAATGTTTAATGCCAAAAAGCTTTTAATTATTTTCACGCAAAAGCCCGTATTATGCTGTAAGAGATATGTCCTCCGCTTTCCGCTGTCTCTTACGTATCAATAAAATACTTTGCGCGTTAGATAACGAGTTCAACACTGAACTTTGTCTAACCAGGTTTCTCTAAACTATCGACTTTTTTTTTAATTATAAACATTTCTATGAGTGAGAATCGAGCCCAATACTACCGCGAGTCCAGTCTGCCAATTATCAACTGAACATATCGGCTTTTAGAATTTTTTTATCAAGTTAAACTATATTAATAAATATTTAATAACCTTTTTGGTGGTGTATTTAATATATATGGTAAATAGCTAGCTAACTTGAGCGTTTGTACAAGTGAGCTAAAAGTCGTAACTTTATGAATTTTTCAGTATAGTTTCAGGGAAGTTCGACCTAGTTGCGAGTGACACATGTCGGTTCATATATTACTAATGAGAATATTCGAAGTTGTTATGAATGTCGATATATTAATATATGAGTAGAGTTTTTTTATAGCTTCATGCTACGAATAACTCAAAATCTTGGTCAATTTTAAACTAAATTTAAATTCACTTTCCACTTCAACAATTTAAAGTTAAGATAAAAAATATATTATTGAAAGTAGTATATTATTCTGTCCAAGAATACTATAATGATGTTAATGTGTGGAAATGTGTGGAATTAGGTGCTGTTGACGTTCACGCGGGAAGCATTCATCATCATTCTTTCATCTCACCGTAGTTGTATACTTATTGTAAAATTTTATCTGAAAAAAGCAACTGTTGAGTTCCTTGCCGGCTCTTCTCAGCAGAACTGCCTTCTGAGCCGGTGGTAGCTTCCGTTAGGACTGACACTACTGACATCTTTTGTAAATTGACGAAAGTGCTTGTAACAGCCTATTTGCCACCACCACTTTATTTGTTATAAAAAAATAATATTTTTATATTCAGTAATTTTGAATGGACTTAGGAATTTCCTTGCTTACTCTCCATGGAACCTACATACCCAATTTCAATTCTCTATGCCCAGTAATTTCGTATATGCCTTGTCACTCAGTAACGGAATATTACTCTAGAATAAAAAATATTATTCTAATAAAATATTTGATATATTTTAATTTTTTTACTAATTAATTCTAAACGCTAGTTTGCAAGTGGTTCCGAACGTTATTATAAGAATAAACCATGTTATCGTATTACTTGTTCCTAAATACACGAAATTGTCAAAAAAATACAAAAATTACAACATTCGAGTTTCTTAAATAGATAAAATAAACGCGTATTATTCGCATATCACAACAAACATTTATAATCGTCTATCATGCGGACCAATTAACCGGTCACCCAGTTGACCGGCTGATGTGCGGGGCATCGCTTGAAATATTATATGGGTACATGTTATTTTTAGTACTTAGATCATGTTTCTTTGTCATATGCTACCTATCTATTGATTGTTTTTAATAATATGTAATGGAATCATTAGACTTTGATATGTTACTAATATTTCTTATGTTACCGAAAATATATATATACATACATACATAGCTTCACGCTGTATCCCGCATATAGCAGGGTAGGCAGAGGACACCTAGTGCTAAGACACTCCGTTCCCCACTTTTCGTCGATTTGAGGCATTACGTGCTGAGTGGTGAATTTTAGACGAAAAATAAGACGTAAAATATTGAGATCCTATTTAATATACTAATATTTATTTTTATATAGATTCATTTCCATAATTATTATTATTACCAAAGTTTACGGACATGTTAAAAGAGAACGGAGTGTCTTATCACTGGGTTCTCTGATTCCCTCTTTCTACCCTGCTATATACTTATAATTTAGATAAATTGTGCATATAGCTTTATATTTACGAGTATTACCTCTCAACTTTACTCGCCTAACCTGAAAATTCGGCATATTGTCGGAGATTGGACTAAATATAAAATAAAGAAAAATTTTTAATATTAATTGCTTGTGGCTTTGAAAAGTTCGAAATAACTTTGTAATAAACACGTCATAAAGTTTATATTTTTGTTTGAAATTGGTAGGAGGTTCGTCCTCCGTCACGAGCAAACCACTATCATGTCAAAGACGACGCCAAAATATCTTATGATGTGTTCGGTTCATTGGCATGTAAGCCAGGTTTTCCCACTTTCCCACCCATCCTTTCCCCCAAAATGTGGTGGTTCCGATAGCGGGCTACTACATTATCCTCCCTTTCCATCTGTATCCTCTAGGTTGGCAACGCATCTGGTACATTTCTAGTGTTGCAGATGTTCATCAAGACTGAGTAGCCACTTACCATCAGGCGGTCCTTCATGCTCTGTTTTGCCATCCGGTATCCATAAAAAGAAAAAATAAAAAAAAATAATCCTTCATTGTTTCGTTCGTGGCAATTTGACGTAAAATAATATCGTAACAAATGAAATAAAGAAACACCATTTAAAATATTTTCTGTCTACTCACCAGTTTGCTCATGCTATATGAGGGATTGTATTGTCATCCGATCCGGATATATGTACAAAATTACAATAAGCCTTTTATGGAGGACTCCTTGGAATATTCTTTATTATTTTGTACCCTCAAAAATCGTCAAAGGAACCTTTTTAAATTAAAATAGAAATACATATTAGCTGGTTAGAAGAAATACCGCTTCTCAAAATCGTATAGGTACATACCATCATAACGGACAGTTAACTAACTCATTCAGATTTAACTTACTGTATCCCGCGACTAAATTTGTATGGACTACAAAATCTAAAATTCGGTTTTTGCTTCTTTTCCTGAAGGAATTTTGCGAAGTCCTCTCTTAGTCCTCCCCTGCATTCCTAAGGGAGTCTATATGTCACGTTGTCTGTCAGTCACTCATTAACTCGAGCATTTATATATACGTAATGCTTAGTTAAAATAATAAATATACATTTTTTTTCAGGGAAATCAAAGTACTAGCTTTGCACCAAATCGGAGGTTTCACGTTGAACTCCACTCAGGAGTACTACGAAGAAAACTTCCCATCTCTCAACAGTACGATTGTATCATCGCTCAATCTTACTGGTTGTGCTATGAGCAAGCAATTGGAAGAGGTAAAGAAATTTAATTTTTTTTGTAAATATCAAAGATTTTAAGAAAAGGGGTTTTGTTGTAAATAAGCTAATTATCTATTATTTGAATAAAAATATTTTACGATGATTAATCGCGTTAATTTTGGGTTAAACCCGGCATTCCGAACATTTTCAAATAGTCCGTGGTTAGAGATACCTGTTACCTGTGACTTTGTTAATGGTTAAAATAGTTTAAATTAAAACGAGAACTGAGAAAAAACAAACGGAATAGGTCTTATTTTTATTGTTCTTTCTAACCTCAGAGAGAACTTGTCCACAAGAAACGTCGTATCACCATTATCCTTGTACCACTATTTATTGTTAAATTGCGTGACGCATTCCGTTCAAACAAATTATAAGTTATTTTTGGCATACTTAGCGCGTATTGTGCTAAGTAATACGCTATTTGTACATCAATTTGTAATTTTACAAGTACCTGCTTTGATTCTTTTAAATAGATTTTTACTTACAACAATATCGACTGTTTAAACAAACATAATAAAAATCAGAAAATTATACAATTTTTGGCAAGTTATTATTAACAATACTTTCTTAATAAAGACTTGAAAATCATTATTTAAAAAAATATATACAAGTAATATGTTGTATTTATTACTTGTATATAAATATATACAAGTAATAAATACAACTTAAGCCTTCTAGTTCATTACAACGAGCTGACGACACAGCCCCTTTGAGTCATTATACATTGAAGTTTATTTAACATATAAGCGAGACATTTGTTACTGAAAATCAGCGTTGGTTCTCATTGAGTCTTGTGACTCATACCTTTTTCTTTGCACACTGCTGTACACATATTATAATATTGTTTTATTTATTTTATATGTCTTTTTGTTTTTTTTTTTTATTTTGTTGTTCTTTTTTGTGTTCCTTTTATGGGTTATGTTTTTTTCCTCTTGTTAATTAATAATATTTACAGTGTTTCGAAAAAAAGCTTTTACTTACTTACTCACTTACATTTAGTTTGTGGAAGAAATAACCTAAAAGTAGCTAAATGCAGAAAAACAAGGTAATTTTGGTATTCTCCTTTCTAGGCAGCAGAAGGTACAGGATTGGCCTTCATCGTCTTCACTCAAGCCATCTTAAAGCTAACACCAGCTCCATTTTGGTCTATCATATTCTTCTTGATGCTCCTCTCCCTCGGTCTTGGAAGCCAAATCGGTATCATGGAGGGCATGCTGTGTACCATATTCGATATAGACTTCTTTAAGAGGTTCAGCAAACCGGTTATTACTGGTAAGTTTTATGTATTTTTTAATGTAATTTTTAAGAATGTTTAATTTTATTTTTGTTTACATAATATGATGTATTTCCTAACTTTTACATTGTATAAAAAATAATATTATAAAATGATGAATTTGGTAAAAAAAATTAAATTCATTAAATTTCAATCCACTATCTTTTGAGTAATGCGTGCACTTTTTTCAATTATACTATAATCTTATCTAATGGATTTATTCAATTTATATAAGCAAAACTACTAAAAGATTCAAGGAAACGGCTAATGAAAATTACAAGTGTACACTTGTAATTTTCATCACGAAGGTTGTGGGTTCGATCCCCATTCGTGGGGGACGTTTAACTTTACTTAGCAAAATCTGTAATAAAATAAATCTGGAACACTTGGTTACAAAGATGTCTAAAGGATGTAAATTCTATTATATTCAATATTTTCATACAAAATTTTCATTTAATTGTAATTCTTTTTTATAACGTTTTTTTTCTTCACCATGGACACATAGTCCATACCTTTGATCAACTGTCTCTACATTTTCATATTACTTAACTAAGCTTAGGAAATAAGATAAAATTATGTCCCAAAGAGAGTCCAAATATTTTAGTTGCCTACTTCTTATCAATAAATTAATATTATTATATACTTAATACTTTATAATTCTTAAGAATATAGGAAAATAACAGTTAATTTAATTTCTTAAAGGATTCGTATGCACGGTTTGTTTCTTCGTCGGCTTGATATTTACAACTGGCGCGGGAGAGTATTGGTTGAAGATGTTCGACTCGTTTGCTGGCACCATTGGGTTGGTTGTCGTCGCTCTGCTGGAAATGATTGCTGTAATATACATATATGGACATGAGAAGTATGTATTTTATTTTAAATACTTTTTTGTTTAGTTTTACCATTAAAAATTTTGAATATAGCGGGATTTGAACCCAGACTTATTTTAAAAACTAAAAGATTGACTAAGAGTATATGGCTTTTGCTGAACTAACTTAATTGTATTTGTTTTCTTTTTTATTTTACTGTGATATTTTCTTGGACATTTTTTGTAGCCCAGAAATTATTCTATTTATAACTTTTCATAAAATCTTAAAGCATAATTATTTATAGGCACCACCACTTAACATCTCGATTTCGGGCGGAAATTGAGACTTGAGCATCTTCATGTCTTGACACTCCCTAACTACCTTGGTTTATACGAAAAGTGTGAGAATGTAAAAAATATTTATAATCGTTATATTATTATTTATATTATTACTTTCTGAATTTGAATAGATAAAGTGGGCTTTCTTTGCTAACATTCGTTATATCCCGATATAACTTAATTCCTTTTTAGAAAACGTAATGAGACTCGAACCCGCGCCTTTTGAAAACCGTCCAAGAGTTCTAACAACCAAGTAATTTTCAAAAATTTTTTACTAAGTATATAAATGAATCTTTAATAAATGAATCTTTAAAAATGAATCTTTTTTCGAAAATATTAAAAACATAACTTTTTGTGATCATTTTTTTAAGCCACACATTTAAGCTTATTTAAGGATGCTTATATTACTACGCCTACGCAAAAAAACAAAGTTCTGGCCGGAGTGTTGCAAATATGTATATGTACCAGCAGTTAAAACGTACGCACTAAAAGGACATATACTCGTATAAAATTAGCAAAATTAGTTATATTTGTTTGCGTTGCAAGCATGACCTATATCTAACGATAAATACCTAAAATATGTTACTTTACTTCTAAATACACAATATTCATCCAGATACATATATATACGTCTGCCATGGCGCAGAGGTACAAGCGTGCAACCGTAAACACGACAGGTTGTGGGTTCGATTCGCACTCCAGGAAGTGGAATTTTTCATTTCCTGGGTTTGGTAACAAGGCAAAGCGCGGCATCGAGTTCCGCCACTTAGTACGCAATGCCTCAATTCGACGGAAAGTGGGGAACGGAGTGTCTTAACACTAGGTTCCCTCTGCCTACCCTGCTATATGCGGGATACAGCGTGACATGCATGTATGTATGTATGTTTTTTTTACCAGATTCACAAACGACATCTACGAGATGACCGGCTACCGTCCGGGCTGGTACTGGCAGGTGACGTGGCGCTACGTGGGGCCCTTCATAGTGTCCTGTATTCTGCTCTCCTCTCTCGTGTTCATGCTGCTCAACCCACCTACTTATGGCGCTTGGAATGCTGAAGAAGTAAGTTTTATTAGTTTTTCAGCTTTACAGATGTATAGACAATAAGAGCTTAGTATTTCTTTGCAGTTTATTGACTGGCGCAACTCAACACCGCGCTTTATTTTATCAGAATAAAATTGAAAATAATATGAATATGATTATATGTAATGTATTTTTTAATTTTTTCATCATATATAGAAAAGACAGCGAGAAGTGTCTTACCGTTCAATTTCGAAGATATTTCGTTTTGGGTATTTTTCTTCTAATATAACATCATAGCAGTACATTCGAGGAGGTACAGCGTGTATTCACAACACAAGACACTTCGTTTTTCTTTTCAGGATCTCTTTACAAGCCTGCAAAATCTATGTTACTTCATTTTCCGTTCGAATTCGATAGATACATTAAGCGGAAATTGAATGGCGGATCAAGGGAGTGAAAATAATTGAAATATTGCTGCGAGATGGGGATCGAACTCGCAACCATCTCGCTTACAGCTAAACGCTATCGTACAGCGCCACCGCGCGTTAAAAAAACTTAATTATAAAAAGTCCAGCTACTTTCAAATGAATTGACGACTTTTTACTTAAAAGGGTCGAATAGAAATAACACTATACCCCTACTAGATGTGAAATATCGCAGTGACTATAACTCTACCTGGTATACTATCCATACCAGTAGTCCTACTGTTTAAAAAGTTCCAGTAACTTTATTATAGAAATTCCTTCTCTATAAAAAAGAAAATAAATGACGTTATAATCTTTTTTTTAAAAAGGGTCGTGTAGAAAAAACACCATACCCCAACTGGGTGCTAGGTATCGCAGTGGCTATGATCCTAGCTGGTATACTACCAATACCAGTGGTCCTGCTGTTGAGGAGGTTCCAGTGCTTGGCCCTCGATGTCGATATACACCAGGGATCTATCAGGAGGATTGAAACTACTGTATCTACTAAGGAAATGATGAGTGATCAGGATGTAAGTGATATTGTTAATATTCTTTTTATTTTTATGTGATTAATAATTTATTAATTAATGTTTGATAATATCTATGTTGGGCGTGAATAGGTTGATAAGTCCATTTGGATATACATCTTTTTTGTTATTTGCCTTTATAATTGTTTCACTTATTAAAAAATGACTTTAGTCAAAATATTTCAAGGAAATCAAATACATTTATGTAAATAAGTATAAAAATAAATTAAATATACATTTTAAATATAAAATTTAAAAATACTAAAACCTGATTTTGTATTTTTTTGAGTTATCAACTTATTCACGCTTGATAAAGAAATATTTTACTAATATAGAATAATAATATATATATTTTAACATACAAATAATTGTATAAATATAAATGTGACATCGTCCACATACTACATGTACATCACCTAGCTCGTGTTCGTACCACTAGCGCTATACAATGTTCAGTACATGCTTGTAACGCTAACAAATGTAGCTAATTTTGCTAATTTTTATTTATATTATTCTCTCTTTTATATGTGACTGTTTTAACTGTTCTTTCTGTTTGATGTTTATGTGATATTCGGAACGAAAGTTTAAGTTAGTGTCGAATGGTCCTTCGAGCCGACTTTGTTTTACGATATATATTCGGTATCTTTTTTTTTAATTTATGGTAAAATATTATTATTATAATTATATTTATAACATACCGTTTAGTTTATTTCAGTATTTTTTTCTTTATTTTTCTTTTCAAAAATGCCTTTTTATATGACATTCAGAATAAAAGTTTAACTGATATGGAATGTTGGATGGTCCTTCGAGCCGGTTTAGTTTTATAGATACATATTTGGATAGTATATCTAGTAGCTATCAATTTTTTTAAAATCCATGCAAAAATAACATAATATTAATATAAATAATATACCATTCAATTTACTATAAAAATAAATATAATAAAAAAAATCAAAATTTTTCTTGACAAAAACGTTATTTCCGTAACGTCAATTCGGAGTCCATCATCATTAGAAATGCTTTAGTCCTATTTGAAGGTTCTATTCATAAAGACCAAAAGTTATACTTTATAATATTTATATTATTCATATATTTGAGTATTTAAATCATAATTATCATATATATAAAGTAATATCACATGAACATGCCCTGTGACTAACCTGTTAGGTGCTATCGCCGGAGAGCGCGCCGCCCGCGCAGTTGCTGCCCGACGCCGCCGCTAAGTTTACCATTGGGGATTTTGATGTAAGATCAGAAATATGTTACATGTTTAATAATAACTATTAATTCGTTCATTTTATGTCACTTTTTAGTATTCCTTTTTTTTATCTAGTATAACCAGAAATTTATTAAAAATTTAAAAAAAAAAAAAAAAAAAGCCTTGAGTTATTTGCAGAACATTCAACGTCATTTTGAATTTTCTGTTTTGTCGTATTTTTAAAGACATTTTTTTAAGAAGTCGGTGTAATAATACATATACTATAATAGTATATAAAATATATGCATTACCCCGCAAATATGAACGTAATATCACCTCGTGCAAAAACAAATACTAAATTTGAACAATCACTCACATGTATAAATACATACATACATCTTTAAATATGTTTGTTTTGTGTCTGTAAATGGAAACAATGAAAAAGTGGCTATAATTATTACAAAGGAGTCTTTATTTATATTTTAAAAATGAACCTTAAGTTTCCCATTACGTTTTCAGCATTAGAATAAAAACATATATAATATAGGCCACTTTATCACCAAATCATACAAAATTTGTCTGTCTGTGTGTTTGTAAATAGTAATATGGTATATATAGGGTGTGGACAGCAGCGACGAGAGACCGACGCGCCTTCCCACCAGCATCGTGCGACGACCCAAGAAATAAATGTTTGTTTTTATATATTGTCTTGCTTTTTTAATTAATAATTTTAAAATAACACGCTGTATAACGCCATACTAACTAAATTTGCCTTGTATGTGTGTATGATATCAGAGGTGTAATAACAAAGGTAGCAAAGTCCAGCCTAAGCTTCACGATGTATCCCGCATATAGCAGGGTAGACAGAGGGAACCAGAGAACCGACTTGTTAAGACACTCCGTTCTCTTTGTATCATTTCTGTTCTCCACGTTCCCCCGAATTGAGGCATTGCGTGTTGAATGGCGGAACTCAACACCGCGCTTTGCCTTGTTGTTGAGACCAGTCGTGGCGCAGATGCACAAGCGTGAGACTGTAAACGCGACAGGTTGTGGATTCGATTCCCGTGCCAGAAAATGAGAATATTAAATAATATTTCGAATTTTCATTTCCTCGCTCTGGTCCAACTAATGCAATTTTCAAAAAAGTGATAACAATGCAACAATACTATATATTTTTCGTTTTAAATTTACAATTTCGATATACTTTATTTTTAATCTGTATTTAAATCCGAAGAGTCGGCAACGCGTGGTAGTAGCTGGTGTTCTGAAAGCGTCCATAGGCCACGGCAACACTTACCTCAGGTGGGCCGTGTGCCTTTATTGCCACCATCGTGGTATAAAAAAAAAAATCTAACTTATGTCGGTTAACTTGGAATCTTAAAAATGTGATGGACTGCCGCGTTTGTTAGTAAGAAGAAGCCTTTGTTATTGGGCGACTGATATATATATATATATATATATATATATATAACATATATATATATATATATATATATATATATACTCCCTATATATATATATATATATATATATATATATATATATATATATATGCTATATATATATATATATATATATATATATAAAATAATTATAAAATGTCATTTAATTTAATATTAGCTTTGTCTTTAAGTATTTGCTTTATACGAAACCATATTATTTCACAAATATATGCATATGAATGTTTAAAATAGAATAATGCATGTTGTATGTACTGTACTCATATTTCATCTACAGAATGTTCTAAATTGTTGACTCCTTTTAAATATTATATTGATGATTGCATAATAATTTATTAAAAAGATTGTTAATTGGAGTTACAGATACTTTTTCTCCTTTCACTTACGTGAAATAACTAGTGATACAATGCTTTAAGAAACCTGAAAATTCTTTCAAGTATTCTGTTATTACAGATAAAAAAACGTTGAAACTAATTTTTAATTTATAAATTTTTCACCCTGATCAAAACAACTATTTGAACACAAATCGGGTTTTTAAAAACTTTCTGCCAGGAAAGAGGAGAAAGTGATTCAAAAATTTTGTTTAATTCCCGAAATTAAATAGGAGATAGCAATTTATTAAAGTCAAAGTCAGTCAAAGTCAAATAATTTTTATTCAAATAAGAAGTTACAAGCTTCATTTTTTGAACGTCAAATGAGCACACCACCGGTTCACTGAAATTTAATGCCTCAGACCTGAGAAGAACCGGCGCAAGAAACTCAGCAGGACTTTTTTTTTTTTATATTCACGTGTGGTATTATATATCTGTCGCAATATTATGTATCATAGTATACCTAAATTTAAAAGCCTTAAAGACAATACGTGTTTTATATTTTTAATATGAAATTTATATATTTGATCATTTATAATAAAATTTATGTTTTTAGATATTTATTATAATATAGTAATAATTTTTTTAACTTATATTATTCAATTTTATTCACGTATATAAGTTAGTAGGAAGTAATGTAGCATGTAGTTAATCTTGTGTTGCTTATATAACCCCACCAGTAAAATCACTATCATAATCACACAACAGCTTATAATCACTAACACAATCATAATATAATCATTAATTATGACATAATCATAATACTAATGATTATTTCTCAGTAGTCTTCAGATTCAGAACCAGCAGCTCAGACAGATCGTTACGAGGACTCCAGTAGCGATGAAGATATATAACACTAAATATACCGGCACAAGACTCGCCATGGAAACCTATAAGCGGTAACACGTTCAAAATGGACGTCGTTGATTGATAAATACTAAATATCAATTAATTAGGAATTTAATTATTTGTTTAGTAAAGCGATGTTAAAAATTGATTAGATTTTCAGTGCTCAATTGCTATAATTTTGACAAAAAATTTGTAATATTAGGAATTGCTTTGAGGTTTATGCCAGATATTGCACTTTAAAAAAAAAAAAAAATACTATTAAATATTTACAGCCCTAAATTAAGAAGAAAATTTGAAAAAAAACAGGTTAAATTGCAAAAAATAAAAACAACAAATTAATGAATATTAAATGTCACGTCACTAAATAACAGTAAAGACTTAATTATGATAGGTGTCAAGGTATTTCTGATTGATTATATTATGGTCATAATATTCATGGCCATATGGGACTGATTATGAACAAAGTCAACATTATTAAATATTATTAATAGGAAGATTATAATATTGGAGTGTAGCCTTAGGATTAGTTATTGATAAGCTTCAAGATTTGGTAAGATTATTTTAAAGTTAGGTGCAGGTTTCACAGCAAACGTTTTCACTGTAGAAATGGGCACTTAGATGAATTTTACAATAAAAATATCCCTATAAATTCAAAATTTACATTTGTTCATAAAGAACTAAACCTTCACTCTGTAGCTTTTTTTTTTTAATAATTAATACTATTATAGTTATATTGATTATTCCCTAATATTCTACAGTAAATGTAAAGAATATTATTTCGTTTAAAATTCTAGTTAAATTTTTGAAATTTAATAGTATGGATTAAGAGCGTTATTGATATTGAATCAAAAAATACCTAGTTATTACAGCTTAGCTTTGTATTTCTACATCACTAGAATATCTTATTTCATCCCGCCATCTTGAAAATAATCCAAAAGTTAATTAAACATAGATAAAAAGCTTATGCTTAATTTTAATAAAATAACAATTGAATTATTGATGGAAATAAAAAATATATCACCCTCATGTTCAATCCATTCTATTATAACGATAACTATAAGAAATGTATTGTGAAACCAGCGCCATTTGAAAGTGGGAATTAAAAATTTGGATTCTAAAATATTGGCTTATAAATTCGACATTGTTGATTTTATATAAATTAATATAATTGTAAATCCACAAAGTGGCGGAAATGCTTTGTTTTAGGTTAGTTTTAGTTTTTTAAGAAACCGCGGCTGATCATGAGTGAGTCACAGAGCTGTAGTACTCACGTGCCGAGATATATTAATATCGATTTCTGGTGGATTTAATTGGCCATCGATTATAATTATTTAGCTTGAATATTTATTTATATATCCAACTAAATAAATGTTAAGCAGTATTTGTATTGAAACACGACATTCGCCTATTTTAATATATATTTATTATTTTTAGTGGAAACCATTATTTCTTAGATATCATTATTTCAACTATGAAACATAGAACAAAAGGGTTAAGCTAATTTATAAAATTTTAAACCAATTTCAAATTTTATAATTATTAGGATTTATTATTGTCTACATATTCTTACTCTTCATATATGTATTCACCAAAGATTTCATTATTTCAGTCACAATCGATTATATAAAAAAATAAAAATTAATTCTATTAGCAAAATAATAACAGTATTTATTTGTTATTGTACGAAAATATATTTGACAACTTTTACATTTTTAATTATTCATGTGTTCCTAGAAATTGTGCGTTCTTATTTCACCGCTATATAATAAATACCCTCGCAGTTTGGGGGGTCATCGTGGATCCTCGGTGTAACTACGATGACAGTGGATTTACTGTGAATCACAATGGAACCACTAATGGAAACACGATGGATCTATTGTGGTTTTAAGCCATTTTGCCATCATGCACACTCCATTGTGGTTTATTGTGGCTCTACGGTCGATCGGCAGTGGTTTAACCGTAGTTCCATTCTGTGGTTTATTGTGGATTAGCGTGTTTGCATGGTCGTTCTACAATTGGTTTAACCGTAGGTTCCATTGTGGTCTTTGTGGTGTAAACTCTGACTCATGGATTAAACCACAGTGGAACAACAATAGCAAAATGGCTAAAAAATTCTCAGTGGATCCACGGTGGTTCCGTGGCCCAAACTGCGAGGATACTTACTAATTTAAATGGCAAGACATATAAAGTTTTTATTTCATAAAAAATAAAGGACGAATCATATAGGATGTAGTGATGATTATAAAGATATTCATTTGTGTTTTTTTTTTTTTTTAAGTTACGTCAACCACATCAAAACAAGTTATAAAGAAAATTATACCCTAGCTAAAAATAAATGTTTGTTTCTGCTTGTTATAGTAGAGTAGGTAAAGAGAACCTGTATTTACGTCACTGTTCTCTAGTAACCGCCCAATGTCAAGACATTGTGTGGTGAATGTAGACAACACCCCTTTGCCTTAAAGAGGAGAAATGTTAGAAATTTTCTCCGAGCGGAGATTGAAGCCGTAACCACCGCGTATATAGGCATTCTTCTACTGTGCGATGATGACATGAAAATTTTATTATTATTACACAAATTAAACTTGTCTTTTCATTTTTTGTTCCATTTATGAAAGACAGGCGTCATCTGAGTACTTATTCACTATAATAATTTATGTATGCAGAAAAGCTACTGTTATCTAAGGAATCTTCCCGTTTCTTCGACTTCTAAGTGAAATATTTATTAGATCGTCATTTACAGTGTCTAATTACAGTTAACTATAACATATTAATCATATTTAGTAAATTCGATTCATTTAGAATTTCACTACAATTAGTTCAACTTCTTTTTAATTTTTACATTTTTCAAGTCAAAGTCAAAGTCAAGTAATTTTTATTCAAAATAAGAAGTTACAAGCTTCATTTTTTTTGAACGTCAAATAATTTACACCACCGGTTCACTGATTTAATGCCTTGCAGAAGAACCGGCGCAAGAAACTCAACGGGACTATTTTTTTTTTTTTTTTTTTTTTTTTCACGTATACAAAAATATTAATAAGTTTAAAATATATGATAAAACATGGAGATTATAATCACCTACGTGATTAGGACCTAATACAATAATTAATTATAACATAACGAAGATCAAATGTAATTTTTCATTCATATTTACTTTAAAAAAATATTTATAAGTACATAATTCTAATAATTTTTCAAAAATGAATTCCTTTTACGTCAATATATACAGATTAAATATGAAATACTAGTATAATGTCATATTTTTTTTTAATTTCCCACAATAAGGCAAAAGCTGATAAATATTCGCTCAAATGAGCCGTAAATATAAGTGTTATTCCGTAGATAGCTTGGGATGACATCCCCTAGTGTAGAACTGATTTATGTAAGTTAGATACATTTTGAAATGCAAAATTAAAAATATTGCCACTGACTTGTGTTTTTATTTATCCTGAATGTCCTTTATTGTTATTGAAAACATTTTTTTTTATAGCTTGTCACACAGAGTAGCTAGGGAACCAGAGAACCTAGTGTTAAGACACTCCGTTCTTTTTTAACATTCCGCCGAAACGAGGCTTGGTGAGTGGAGTGGCGGAACTCAACGTCGCCCTTTGCCTTGTTACCAATCCCAGGAAATTAAAATTCTATATATTATTTTAATATTTTCATTTCCTGGAGTGGGATTCGAATCCACAACCTGTCGCGTTTACAGTAGCATGCTTTTGCCATTGCGCCACAGGCCTTCTTTTATGAAAATAATATTTTTTTTATATTTATTGTTATACATTTTTTGGTTTAATATTATTTTGGATGAATTCTCTTTTATTTTTTAAGTCTGTCGTACATAGTGTGAGTCATTGTCTGAATTTTAACACGATGGTTGTGGATTCCATTCTTACTCGGGGGTATGATTATAATTAAATTATTTTAATTTCCCGTTGTGATAAAACAAAAACCGGTTTTGAATTCTGCTATTCAGCACGTAATGTCTCGAATTCGAAGCTGAAAGTGGAGAACGAAGTGTCTTGACACGAGGCTCTCAAGTGCTGAAATTTGGAATAACCATTTTATAAATCAAAAATAAGTGAACCGCTGGTATATTTTTTAAAATTATCTATATTAATCATGTAACATAACTATATACATAGCTTATTAAAAATAAAAACAAACATATATTTATAAAAAATATAATTCCTTTCAAAACTATAATTTAATTCGTTTATTGCTTAGTTTATTAACAGTAGAATCAATGAAGTCCCGTAGTGCAGACACCCGAGCGTAGCCAGCAGGCAGCGCCGACCCGCAATCTCCCAGTCCAAACGATACTACGCCGACTAATATATTTCTGTATACTAGAGGACCACCGCTATCACCCTGAAATTTGTAATAATGCTGTCATTTAAAAAAAAATTAAAATATATACATATATTGTATTTATAACACCTATCGTCGCGCAGAGCCAGAAGCGTGCGACTGTAAACGCGACAGGTTTTGGGTTCGATTCCCACTCCAGGAAATGTAAAGTGTAGTATTTTCATTTCCTGGGTTTGGTAACAAGACAAAGCGCGGCGTTGAGTTCCGCCAGTCAGCACGCAATGACTCAATTCGGCGGAAAGTGGGGAACAGAATTGTTCAGGTTCAGCTAAAAAAATAAGTATTTATAACTTTGTTTTTTAACCATGTACATTATGGGTGTTACAAATGTTAGAGTTAAGTAAAATTAAAGTTATTGTGATGTATAAGCTACTATAAAATTTCAACTGGATCGATTCAGTAAAATTCCGTAATCGAGACGTTACGTGTTTGTAGCGGAACTCAACACCGCGCTTTGTCTTACGAGAGCGGTAAAAAAAAATTACTCAAATATGGTCACATATTCGAATGAATAAGCAAGTAGATACCTAATTTAGCTTGCAAGATTCCTGTATAAATATGTATGTATACAATACATATAAATACATTGTACATAAATGAGCAAAAGAGAGTTTAACAAAAGCTTGAAAAAGTCAGTTTCACATACATGACACGAGTCGATGCCTTCATCACCTCCCGCGCATATAATCCCATCTGTTGCGAATCCTAGTATTTTTTTACATTGTTTATCACAAATATATGGAATGTTTACAAATCTAAGCTCATTCGATCCTTCATCTCTGTCTACCTGTAATAAAAACTCACTTCGTGTCGGTAAATTAAAAATCACAAATAAATTCGCGTAATAAAAATGATATTCAATTTTATGCCATAAATACTTTACATCATTTAGTTACCCACAAGAACTAATACTGTTCAAACTAAGAACCACCGCAAGAAAACTGGCTTTCTAATGGAAAAAACTACATCGAAATCGGACTAGTCCTTTGAGTTACAATGTCACAGACAGACACATATTTACAAACATCGACGTTTCGACGAAAATTATAACATCTTTGTACTTGCATCAACTGCGAGCGATGCTAGGACCTAAAGAAAAGAAATTATATAATATTTAGATACCTCAGTTGTCCCAAATCCCATAGTAGTCAATACATCGCCATGGTTCAACACATAGCCTCGCGGCGCCAAGCGTATGGGATACACGCGGTCACTGAAGTGCAGTCGTCCACGTATCTTGATCACTGCTATATCGTTATTCAACTTCTTCGACATATATTTTGGATGAATAACTGTTTTACAAACATTGTACACTTTTCCTTGTTTTATTCTGTCTGTTCCTACTTCAACGGAATATTTACCATTTCGGCTAAAAATTAAAAAAAAAATTATTTTCATTATTATTTATTTTAATTTTAACTTATTATAATCTATGTAAGTGTATACTTTGAACATAAAATAATTTAATCAATTTAAATAATTAATATTAATAATATCAAAAAGAAATAATGCATACACGTAGTGGAGCTTTTGGAGCTTGTGGGTTACATGACATAAAAAACTTTAGAACTATGGACTAAGTCACTCTTAGAAAAATATTTTAAAAATTATATGTTTTTTTTGTCTCTTTTTTATTGTGTTATCTGTATCTTAGTATATTTTCTTTTATTATCTTTATTTTTATTTATTTTCCTTTTTACATAAAATTTTGTTTTGTTCTATAAGTTAGTAGTAATACCATATGAATCGGCGCTTGTACGGACGATACTAGCCGCGACACAGCTTAACACTAATGCTGTTATTATTTATAAGATATTATTTTTTTCACACTTTACCATACACGTATATATAAAAAACTCATTCATAAAATAAAAAAGGGGAAAATTAAAAAAAAAACATTTAGGCTTTGCGTGTTAAGTGATGGTTTTCAAAGCCACGCGCCGCGTTTATCAGAATTGAGAAAGGAAAACAATTCAATATGAGTATTCCCCTTCGTGGGAATCGAATCCACAAACAATCGCTTTTACAAATACTAATATAATAAATACTTACTCATAACAATGTGCTGCTGTTATAAGAAATTTCTCATTAATAATGCTCGCACCACAAACAGGTTGTTGCGATTTTAAGTACAACGCGAAGTATGGCGCGTCTGTTATCTTGTGCACAGATCCACCGAATATCAACTTTTACAGTGTTGTTCTCTTAAATATATATATATATATATATGTTATTAATATTAAAGTATTATTCACATATTTTAGGATAAAAAAAGCATTTTTATAAAATTCGCAAAAAATTGAACATGGCGGGCAGCAATAACTGAATAAGAATGCTTATGGCTTACTGGCTGGATGAAGGAGGTGTGTCGCATTTTTGTATAATGGAACTTTAGTGTATATAACAGGGTATCAATTATTTTCATTTCCTGGCATTTAATGGAATTTTCATTTTTTTCCTGGGTTTGGTAACAAGGAAAATGGGAAAAGGAGTGTCTTAACACTAGGTTCCCTCTGCCTACCCTGTTATATGCGGGGATACAGCGTGACGCTATGTATGTATGTATGTATGTATGTATCAATTATATTAACTATACGAGCTCGTGGCTTTTTTTTTTTTTTTTATTGATAACGGACGGCAAACGAGCAGAGAAGGACTACCTGATGGTAAGTGGTTACCTTCACCCATAGACATCTACAACACCAGAGATGTTGTAGATGCGTTATAACCTAAGGGATACTGATGGAAGGGGGACAATGTAGTAGTCCACTATCTGAACCACCGCATTTTGGGGAAAGGATGGGTGGAAAGGGGAAAATCTGGCTTACATGCCATCGAACCGGAACTACATCATTAGATATTTGGCGAAGTTCGTCTTTGACATGATAGTGGTCATGAGCCAGTCGGAGGACGAACCTCCTACCACTAACAAATGTGTGTGTGGTTACATTTTATTGCAATTTCGCTAAAAACCCATACATTGAATTTTTCCTTAAAATCTAAAAGCTAAAGACGTTTCTTTCTCTCGTTTCTGCAGAGTAGTCACATAAAGTAGGTTTTGGAAATTTTTCACTCAAAATAATAAGAAAACAATATGTAACGTATAAGATAAAAAAAACATAATTTTTATAAGCTACGCTACCTGCTCCTTCACTGGACACTGCCAATAAACCTACTAGAACACAAGCGAACCACATGCTGTCTACAAAAAACTGTAAACTAATACTATATGTAAAAAAATACTCATCAAGAATACCTACTGTAGTTTTTATGTCTTCTTTTATAAAATTCTAACGCCATGTGGTAAAAACTGTTTTTCTTTTGTTAGTTTTAATTTAATATATATAACTTTTGTTAGTTTAAATTAATTTTCTTTGGTGGTAGGAGGTTCGTCCTCCGTCTGGCTCGCGACCACTATCATGTCAAAGACGAACCGCCAAATATCTTATGATGTGTTCCGGTTCGATGGCATGCAAGCCAGGTTTTCCCCTTTCCCACCCATCCTTTCCCCAAAATGTGGTGGTTCCGATAGCGGACTACTACATTATCCTCCCTTTCCATCTGTATCCTCTAGGTTGGCAACGCATCTAGTACATCTCTTGTGTTGTAGATGTTCATGGGCGAAGGTAACCACTTACCATCAGGCGGTCCTTCTGCTCGTTTGCCATCCGGTAACCATAAAAAAAAAAAAAAAAAAAAAAAAAAATTTAAAAAAAATGTTTGATTTTTATGTGGAGTTTGAATTTTATATAGAACCTCATTATATACAACGAAGTGACAAATAATTCCGTTCATAAATTTCGCTATACATACTAGTATCAGTAGGAAAATATAAATAAAAGTAATTCGACATATTCGCATCTAGTAAGTTCAGTTCAGTTTAACTCAATTTCCCATGAGAAAAATACATTTCTCATAAAGTTCCTCAATTTGTTATATTATAACTATTACGTGTTATTCGCAATTCGAAAACCAGTCTTCTCCCTCATGTTACTGTAAACTACTAAAATAAGAAGTGACACTGCGCCATTCTCGCACAGTCGGAGTGCTTTAATGTACACGTTATAGTAGTGGGTTCGATGTCTATTTGGGACAATACTTTATTTTATTTCGCAGACGACAATCGGGAATAAACGGGGAGGATTCCGCCACCCAACCATCTCTCAAGTGGCCAGAAAGTGGATAGAGTATTTGTCTGTATGGCTGCAAAATTATGTTATTATTTAAAAAATAAATATTATTTTTTACAAATCTTTAATTCCAGTTTAAAGGTTACAAGCAACGACTGTATGATGTAAACATAGCGATACACAGAAAAATGCTATAAACATAAATAATATTAGAAAATATTTAAGTTAATTGCTTCAATTATCGCGTTGATAGAAAGAAAGTCATAATAAATACACCTTAAAAATAATCGCGTCACTGTATCTTTTCAAAGTCTTACATTGGCCAAATTTTGACTTTTTACCCGTCCTATTTGCACACATGTCCGAATCTAAGGAAATTACAATATTTTCCTATTCCTGCTATTCCTGTCATAGAGAAGGAAATATTTAAAACATTTTTTATTACTACTTTGTGATTATATCTTCATGAATTTATTTATTTTACAAAAGTAGAAAGTGGGGAAGAAGAATAAGTCGACATAAACTCCTACTGACTGCTGTGCTAGGCTTTCTCATATAAATTACAATAACTTTCCCCAATACATTTTTACAGCTCTTAGTGATGAAGAGAACTTGGTGTCAAGACATTCCGTTCTCCTTATTCCGCCGTAATGTGTCGAACACTGCGTGTTGAATGGTGGAATTTAACGCTTTGTCAGACTAGAGCGGGAAAATAATAAAATTAAAATACATTAATTCCTCGAATGGAAATCGAACGAACAACCCAAATTTACAGTCAGACGCTATCCCACTGCGTAATAAAGGCCCCTGTAGTCTATACACTATTATAATCAATTAAAAATAAGCATCAGGATACTTTCCAATAAGTTCTAGTAAGGCCATTCAGGCGTCACTAACACCAAATAAATGAAAATTTCATATGCTTTGTATAAATAGGTATATAAATAAATAAAGATCAGAAAGCAAAATCATAAAAAGAAAAATCAAAAAAGAGCAGAAAAGATCACGGACAAAAGAAGTTCGTGGTGTGTTTCAATAAAAAAAAAAATAAGTTATAAAGGATGTCCCAAAATTAACGCAAGATTTGACTTTGCCGCCATTTGCTATTATATTCATTATTCATTCACTATTAAAAGACTAAAAATGACATTTTCTATTTAATTCAAATCTTGCGGTAATTTTGGGACACCTATATTATGCCACGACGGCGGCGTACAACAATTTACGTGATTATTGTCACGTAAATTGTATGGGTATGTTTTTATAGATAAAATAAAACAGTTTAAAAAATCGAGAATATATTTTACTTCATGTACATACAACATTTCAATATACAAAGTTGTCCATATTAGAGAAGCTTAAGTAGAAGTACCTACAATATTCGAGCCAAAATTGTTTTTAAATAGAAATTATAGATACAAGTCATAAAACGTGAAATCATATATTTTTCCTTATTATATTTCTATTTATTACAAAAAATTATCGATAAGTTTCAAATAGCTGTAAAAATGTTTATATTAAAGAAATATTTTAAAAGGTATGTCTTAGCAAATTAATGTTCAAAATACAGATTCCTATTAAAGTAATTTAAAATGATGAATTAAAAAATAAGAAAATATATTAAAAGTACAAAACTATTTTAGAGTTTGAAATTGAATAAAATCAATTTGAATTGAAAAAAATTTAATAAATAAAAAACAAATTCAGATTTAAAATATCTGATTTTGATGCACATAAGAATAATTGTAGAGTTCCAAACCGATATCTACTAACCGACAGAGTGTACGAACAAGATCTTTTTGGTTCAAGTCACAACTCAAGTAGTCATTTAAAAGTTCCTAAGATTATAATTTTGTCATTATACATAATACATGAACCCTATAAATTATGACTACCTTGAATAATTACAAAAAAATATATAATAAATCATTGGAATAATTAAAAAATTACAGCCTTAGGAACTTTGAAATGGCTCTTCTGTAAGGTTGTGCTAGGGCACATAGGACCCATTGTTGTACTTTCTAATAGATACCCATCGGTATTCGTAATATAACTTCCACACCAAAGTCATGCTAAGCATTTTCATTAAGTACATACAAATATTATTTATATTATAAATATAATTCTTATATTAAGAGAATTTAAATAAATAAAAAGATCATATAAACATTCAGTACAAAAGTTAAGAAGGCAAAAGTTAATTTTTTTTTGTGTTCAAGTTGCTTATACAATTCTATTTATTTACAATACAGACAACATAAATAAAATAGTTGCTAATGGAATTAAAATCACACAGTTACTTAAATTTAAAAAAGTTTTTATTCTAAGTCATAAGGTGCATGTTATAAATTGATTAATTGAAGAAAAATTTAACATCTAAACTATCTACATATTGCACTAATTAAAATAAATAGCTTAAATAAACATTAAAATTTAATTTAAGTACATCATGTTAAATAAAATAAAATATTTTTGTAAAAATTTAATGGTGCTAGCTGTCATAGTACCTAATAATGTCATAAATACTTTTTTTAATAAGCAGGACTTATGTTAAGAAGTGTTAAGACACTCCGTTCTTCAAATTCTCCCTATTTTAATGACAATGTATTCTTCACCATTGTGATTTTGATTGTAACACGAAGTATATAGTATATTCAGAATTTTTCATTTAAGTCTTTTCATATAAGTTAAAGATATGCATAGATAAAGGTGTCACGTCGCAAAATTAGAACTACTATAAGCTAATATTATTATTATATATATCTTTAGTACTTTATTGCCATGAAAAATTAATCATTTTCTTTTCAAAGACAAAATAGCTTTAAATAATACTTTTGTTAACAAAACAGCTATAAATTAAAATGTTTATATTCATAATTATTTATGTGAACTTAACTACGAAAATACGACACCTTCGTCTATATCGGTCTTCATCTTATTCTTATGATTTTTATTCTATTCTTTTATTACTATCATAATATTTCATAATATATTATATTAATTTTAAATTACTTTACGATTCTTTATTTTAAATAATAAAATACTTTCAAGCAAATAGAATCTATATTCTATAATAATATAATTACATTTTTTTTATTATAAAAAGTTTTCCTTAAACTTATGCCCCTTATCATGTCATTTAATGAGATGACAACACATAAAAATATGGGGCTGAATGATTATCGATTTTTTTCAAATGTCAAATATAAATTTAAAAAAAATATATAAATAATAATACTGTAATAGAGATTAAGCAGTTTCTAACTATATTAAATAAACAAATATTTATTACATATAAAATTTAATTATGTCAATTTGTTTATAGTTTTTGTCATTTTCTAATATTTTCTGTCTCTCAATACTTACAGAAAAATAAACCTTATATAATGCTATATGCATTTGGCAAATTCATATAAAGTGCTTGAAACACTGGTGTCAAATATGTTTTCATATATATTAAACTATTTATTATTATTTTTTATTGAACCGGATGATGAATCGCGTACATTCTGGAATTCGAAAATACATTTTTGGAAACCCGACGTTTCGAACACTTTACAGTAGTCCGTGGTGAAAGGTACTCATGTCTACCTGTGACCACGGACTTAACGGGTTAAAATGGTTTCATTTAATATGTGTAATAATCGCGAAAATCAAAGAGCGCATTATGTTATCATATAACCAAAATTTAAGAAATATCATATCGCATCATACCAGGCGTGTCTAAGTTATCAAATCAATTTTTTTACAGTTTTTAATGCCAATTTTTTTACAAGGCAGGCTTTTTTATTTGTAAATTCTGTTTTTATATTATTGAAATACTTTTTAGTTACAAAAACAAACCCTAATAATGATTAATATTTTAAGAAATTGTATGTGCAAGTCCGACTTATGAAACTATTCACGTCTGGTAAGAATATTTAGTTTAAAAATAATTATATTAGCTATTATGTGTAGTAATTATAAAGAACTCATTAATAATAAAAATAAGTACAATTGTAGTTCATTGCATAATGTCAAATTAAAATATTTGCTAAAAATTATTAATATAGTTACATAATAAAATATTTTTTAAATAATAAAAAAGAAATGATATTTTAACAAATTAAACAACAAATATATTTGTAAGTATCGAATATCACAAAATATTATTGTGCCATTTTGGCAATAAATTTTTATTTTAATTATTTAAATAAAAATATTTATATATAAAGAAATAAATACACATGAGATTCATCAAATAAAAATATATCCATATGATTTATGAATAAGTTGAAATAGAAAATTAAACTTATGAGAGATATTATTTTTAAGGTCAAGTTTTACCTATGAATTCTGTTTTTATGTTATTCAAATACTTTCTTATAAAAAAGTTTTTAACTCGCTTGATTTTATTTAATTTAATTGTTATCTATACTATGAATTAAATATTTTATTTGCTTCACGCTGTATCCTGCACACAGCAGGGTAGGCAGAGGGATCCAGAGAACTGACATGTTAAGACACTCTGTACATTTTTTTAACATTTTCGTTCCTCAATCAATATTTAAAAAAAATATATTATTAAGTCGACTTATCAACTAATTCACGCATAGTATGGATATATTATATCTTTAAATGCAAATAAATTAATATGATACCATTTTACGATTATAATATAAAGCTAAAGAAATACTGTCATAAGAATAAATCATACTGATATTTGATTGTAATGATTATTTCAAATATTTTAAAAATGATTGATGTTTTAAGCATGTCCATCTTTTTTCTTTCTTACTTCCCTCTAGTGAAAGGGTTAAATAAATTATTATTAAAATTTCTATATAAAAAACGGTTATTCTGATTTGTTTATTCCTTTCTATTTATAATAAAAGATATACAGGTTTATATAATGAAATAAAATTATTTTATACTTTTAAAAAATCTAAAGATTTCATATTAAATAATAAACATAAACAACAACATTAGAATCTACAATTATTGAATATTAAATTTGTTAAATTGACTATCAAAAATAATAATTTATGTTTTCTTATAGTTTGCTTTATCAATACATATTTTAAATACCCTCCACTAGACTTTCTTACCTTTCTTAACTTTTCAAGGCTGATAGCAAAAGGGGCATAGTTTAAAAACATAATGTTACATGGCTTCACTGCGATTATTCTTCTGAGTCAATTTACTTAATGTACTCAATTGTGGGAAGGCAGTTTTATTTTGCACTGGATTTAATTTGGTTGTCATAAAAATGAATGGTTCATACAAAGATGGCCTATCCATGGCGGAAACTTCAAAATGTCTCACTTTCTCCCGAGCACACCAGTTAGCGGCTTTGGAGCATGTATTTTCTAAGCTGTTTAAGTCATCTGGGCCTGTTCTGTTGCCTATTACAAGCATGACTACCTGTGAAATATGGGAAGTATTATAACTAATAGATAAATATCTAGTGGTAAATGCTTATGGTTTTGGGTGTGTTCACTACTTAGGATCATGATTATATATATATATATATATTTTTTTTATTTTTTTTATGGATAACGGATGGCAAACGAGCAGAAGGACCACCTGATGGTAAGTGGTTACCTTCGCCCATGAACATCTATACCACCAGAGATGTTGTAGATGCGTTGCCAACCTAGAGGATACAGACGGAAGGGGAGGATAATGTAGTAGTCGCTATCGGAACCACCACATTTTGGGAAAGGATGGGTGGGAAGGGGAAAACTGGCTTACATGCCATCGAACCGGAACACATCACAAGATATTTGGCAGTTTCGTCTTTGACATGATAGTGGTCGCGAGCCAGACGGAGGACGAACCTCCTACCACCAAACAAAAATATATAAAATAATTTCATGTTTCAATCTATTATAAAACACACACATGTTTATCAGTATGAGCACTTATCAAGATAACTAAATGTTTGTGTTATGAAAATTGAATCATTAGTATACAAAAAGATATATTCTAAAACATAACTTTTGTTAGGTGGTAGGAGGTTCGTCCTCGACTGGCTCGCGACCACTATCATGTCAAAGACGAACCATAAGCTAATGATGTGTTCCAGTTCGATGGCATGTCAAGCCAGATTTTCCCCTTTCCCACCATCCTTTCCCCAAAATGTGGTGGTTTCTGATGATGAGCTACTACATTGTCCCCCTTCCATCAGTATCCTCTGAGTTGGCAACGCATCTACAACATCTCTGGTGGTGTAGATGTTCATGAGCAGTAACCACTTACTATCCAGGTGGTCCTTCTGCTGGTTGCCGTCCGTTATCAATAAAAAAATAAATAAAAAGAAAAAAAAAAAAAACTTATTGCTATAGTCAGATTTAAATTCATAACTTACAAGATAAGATAATTATTTTACAATATCATAATTGAATGGTTTTCTAATGAATTCAACAAATTGTCATAAAAACCAAATTTAGTTTTATTTTTATAAAAGTTAGGATGGAAATTCAAAAATGTACTTTAACTAATAATAATATTTTTTTAGTTAAAAAAGAAAAAGAAATATTTATGTACTCAATAACTTGCTATTTTAAAATCCAACAACTAACCTCTTTCTTATCTTTATTTCTATCAATGTCCTTCTTTAAGTACATCAATACATCTAAAGACTCAGGTTTTGTAGTGTCATACACCATTACAAAGCCTTCTGCAAAGCCGAGGTAGTGCCGCTGGAGGACCTGGTTAGTGGTTAGCTGCATAGTGGGTGATTGTGGTGGTCCTATAAAAGTATTTATAATATTATATTATAACATGGATTTATTTTAAATAAATCCATAAAAGATCCCAGAAAATAGTTAACTTTGTTGTATTTTTTTGTTGTTTCTCACTCATTTTATTTTCAAAATAGTCTTATATAATTGATTATATGTAATATAGCATACTGAAGACTGCAGTTAAAATTTATACAGTATAAAAAACAGTATACTGAATTATATCAATTTCTTAATATAAAAACTTAACAATACATTTTTTATGATCACGGACATTTAATTATCACAAATATAGAAAAACAAACATTATACAAAATTAAAATTTAATTTTTCAGTGCAATATCAGCAGCTGTGGGCAATTGAATAAAGCTTCAAATGTTATTTGTTTACAATCCTATTTAGTGAATAATATTAATTTTATAAGGAATAATATAATCAACATAAACAACATATATAAAAGAGACAATTGTGCTGTATAATTTAAGCATCAGCTTCAAGCAGTAATAATTTTTTTGATCTAAACCTTTAAACTCGCCTGTTAGTGGAGGCTCCAGGCCTGCAGTGTCATAGAAACATACGCGTTCCTTCGTACCTCTATCTGTCTCTATATTAGCCACATAAATATCTTCAATTGTTGGATAAAATGAAGATTTTAAATTTACATTTCCATAAATAAGTTGTTCTAACACTGCTGTTTTTCCTACTCCCTTCATTCCACATACAACAACTTTGCTAGTTTTACCCATTATTAAATATTTTATAATTTCAATGCCAAAAGGATTACTTTCACTCTAAAGACATAATTTAAATATTTATTTATTTATATTTCTAATTAAGTACAGTGCATGTTACAAGTATTAGAACTTGGTGTGTAGTTAAATTATATTTTACACTGTTTAAATCATTTTGTTTAGTTTTTTTGTTATATTTACACAAACATATTGAAAAATATTTCTTAATATTTAGTACGTAAATGTTGAAAATACCGTTTCACGTAATATGAGCATTTCACAGAACTGTCAGTTATTTTGTTCACGAATAACACAGTTTCACTTTTACTGCATAGTGTAAAATGAAACGTTGTAGTTCGGATTCATGTACTATTAAAAAATAATGAATGAATGATTAATTTTATTATTTTTAAAAATATTACTAATTATATTAAGATACATCGGCTTATACTTACTAAAATAATGGAAAAATAACTTTATAACATAAATTTAGTTAAAAATGGAGGACTTTATACATCTTTTTAATCTGAATCCTAAACTAATTCTAATAATGTTTATGTCATCATGTTTTGACATATGTCATTTGCCAACACTTAGCATGTCAGCCATGGGGGAATCAGAAATAACTAAAAGCGATAAATATTCTATTTTATTGCCCACATATAATGAAAGAGAAAATTTGCCTATTATAATATGGCTTATTGTTAAATATCTCGACAATAGGTAAAAAAATTATTACATTAGTTATTGTTTACTTTTGAAAAATAAGATTGTTTTTAATCATACTTATCATCTCTAGTGGTTATGACTATGAAGTGATAATCATTGATGATGGCAGCCCTGATGGTACTCTAGAAGTAGCTAAGCAACTACAAAAGATATACGGTTCCAATAAAATAGTGTTGCGTCCGAGAGAAAAAAAATTGGGACTGGGCACTGCTTACATTCACGGTATTCAACATGCAACCGGCAACTATATCATTATTATGGATGCAGATTTAAGTCACCATGTAAGTTAAATATCACTAAAATTATATTTCTCACCTCAACTACAAATGTTATAGTATTTGAGTCATCTATGTTATCTGCAGTCTATTTGTTTGTATGTTACATAAACTTTATTTTTTTGTGGTCTGGTAAGACAAAGTCTCACCTTTTATCCAACAAGCAATATTCTACAAGGACACATTTTGTAAAACTGTAATATCACTAGTTAGTACTCTAATAACCTGCACACTGTTTAACTTTGCAGCCAAAGTTTATTCCAAGCTTTATAGAACTTCAAAAGAAACATGATTATGACCTTGTATCTGGCACTAGATATAAAAAAGAAGGTGGAGTTTATGGATGGGATTTTAAGAGAAAACTAATATCTAGAGGAGCTAATTTCATTACCCAGCTTCTATTGAGGCCTGGAGCATCAGATTTAACTGGTTCTTTTAGGTAAATAAATTTCTTAGTTTATATATTTATTATTATAAGCTATTGCTCTGCTCCCTGCTTGCTTTACTTCTCAATACCTGCTTGCCAATAAACAAAAAATAAATCATCTTAAAATGTAATTTTTTTCAATAGTTCTGTTAATCAATAGAAACAAATTTTATTATTCTAATATTATGCATACATAATTCTTTTTAAGTAATATTTGTGAAATAATCTTTACAGATTATATAAAAAAGATATTCTACAGAAATTAATTGATAGCTGTGTATCTAAAGGCTTAGTGTATTTCAAAAAATTTTGAATGATAATAAGGTATCGTAGGTCTCTAATTAAAATTTCACAAACTCTTTTTATTTTATTAATAATAGATATAATCAATAAATTTATTATTTTTTTAATATTAGAATCTTTCTAATCATCGTTAATATACTGTAGTCTGTAGCTCTTTCGCTCTGCCTCAAATAACTTTTACATTGTCTCGAATGTAGATATAACTTCAAAGCAGTGAATTCAGTATGTGCGGCCGGGATATTTTGCTCTTTGGCGTAATTTAAAAGAAAAACAACAAGCTTTCTTTGATATCTGGATATTTTACATATATATAGATACTCCACGCTGTATCCCTATGCTGGGTAGGGTAGGCAAGAAAGAAACCTAGTGTTAAAGACACCTGTTCCCCACTTTCCGCCTAATACGCGAGCCGCATGCCGGGTGGCGTAAAACTCATCGACGCTCTTTTTCTTTGTTACCAAACCTATTAAACAAAAAATTTAATTTCCTGAGTAGAATTGAACCCCACAACCTGTTGGTGCTTGCAGTTGCAAACACTTGTGCCTCGCACCACGACAGGCATTATTTATATTTTTTGTAACATTGCCATGCCATACTCCCTTGAATTATAAGTATTCACTATTCATTCATTAAAAACAAAGCTAGATTAGCATAAGGTGTTTCTTCTTATATAACTAGTTATATTCATAAGCTTTTGATATGGCTTCACCCTCAGATCATGTTTAATATTGTATGTAGAGAGGGAGCCTTAACAATGCAGAAAATTCTTCAATTTATAAATGAGTATTAGATATGGTCGACCTGCCATTTGACTGTCAAAGTTGTGGGTTTAATTTTCTAACAGAGTAGTTAAAGCAGAGGTGTACATTCCATAATTGTGGGTGTATGTCAAGTGTACGAATGCAATTAAACTTGTTAAGGTAGCAACCTCCGGTAATGATTAGTTTTCATCACAAATTCAGTTTGTATTCTATGTACCAGAGAAAAAAAGGGACTAATTAAATGGTATACATTTTATTTATCAGAATTGAGCTCTTATAGTTATTATGTCCTCAAGCATGTCCAATTCACTATAATTATTGCCTCGCGCCCGGATCGGCGGATATGATGTGGTAATCTCCCATTGTCGAGCTGATTATAAATTTAATTATTTTCATTTCTCCTTTCGCAAGAAAAGGCAACGTTGAATTCCTCCAATCAACATGCAAATTTTCGATTTCTGGCAGAAATTGAATAACGGTCCTCAGTTTCTTGACGCAAGGTTATCTCTGGTTGCTATGCAACAAAAAGTATAAAGCTGCCAATATTACGAAATTTTAACTAAATCGTTAATCTTTTCAGAGCTCGACAATTAGATTACACTATCGGTGAAGTTCCAATAACATTTGTGGATAGAGTATATGGAGAATCAAAGCTAGGCGGATCAGAAATTGTGCAATTTGCAAAAGCATTATTATATTTATTTGCTACTACTTGAAATATATTGATTTTGTAACACTATTGTATGAAATATTAATTAATTATTAATAGACTGTGTTTTTTTATTATGTAAAAGATAGGCGATTGGCTAATTGATTTTCATTTTACCCTTCTAAATATTTGGCTAGATGTCACATTTTTACAATCCTTTACCATAGCCAAACGTTTTAAACAGTACAATTTATATTATATTTCATTTTTTAAAACAATATTGAGTACAAAAAAGAAATATTTTTTATTTTAGAACTTCAAAACAAAGTTTGTATATGCCGCCATTTTTTGACGTTGACAGTTATCTGTATATTAAAAATATTGTATTTTTTTTTAATTTATCTTTTAGTTTACATTGCTGCATAATATTACTTAACTTATTATAAAATATATAAGAAAACTATACTAACAACAAATTCCTTTTCCAATCATTCCTAATTTAGATTTTTAAGTGACAATAGGTAAGCAGTTAAATTAATTATAACGAAATAATTGTAAGTAAATATATTTTTGTATCTAATGGATATAATAAAATTGATAAGAACTTTTTATGGTTTTTTATTCAACTTAATGTTTACAAAAGTTGTATATACAGTCAATATTATGATAGCGAGTTAAAATAAAAAAAGATATATATATATATATATATATATATATATATATATATATATATATATATATATATGTTTCAAATACAATTTCTGTGGTATAGTAAAATAAAAATTGAGCCGTAACGGGGTTGTGATTTTACAACTCGATAAGCAATGTTTTAAGATATTTACGGTACCTATATACTTGTAAATATACCTATATCTACAAGTACATAAGTACAATAAATGTCAAATTTCACGTTTTAGAATTAGAAGATAGAAGACGTTAATTTAAAGGGGTCCCTTAAACCTATACTTTAGGTCGTAAGTCCCAGGCACTCTCCAAACTCCTCTCTCTGCAACGCGATGGGGACCCGCACGGTGAATCCATGAATTGCTAAGGAGTCTTTATCTTCGCTCACTTCCACTATTTTAGCGTAGACAGAGGGAGCTAAGTGAATTTTTAATTAATTTACCATTTTAGTTTAATTTAGTAAATTTTGTTTGGAAATTGTCTAGTTTTTAATTTGATTTATATTGTTAATAATTCAAGTTTGGTTTTTTTCCAATATTGGATGGATTGGATCTTTTTGACTGTGCTGAAAAAGAAAAGTAAATTTGTTTCTGGATTTAATATTGAATATTTGCATTTGTATTGATATATCTGTTTTTAAAAAGATAAGCCCAAATTTTGAAATATTAAATTTACTCGACTTAATTCGTAAAAATAAATCTAATATTGAGGATTTGTACTTGCAGTGTTTTATTTTATTTTTTTTCGATTGATTTCGATTTCGATGACTCATGGTCATCTTTTTAGCCTTCTTACTTTAGTGCCTGGCTTTTTTGTTTTGAATGTTAATTTTATTACAGATATATTTGTGTTATATTTCTATTGATTAAGTTTATTATAAATGAATATTTTTATGCTAAGGTTGGTACATTGTGTTTATTTTTCTCTTTTTATCTTTTTTTTTCAGTGTCACAATAAACTCAACGGCAAACTCTACTATAACAAACCAGACCGGGAAAATAAATATTCTCCCGAACGGAAATCGAACCCACAAATATCACAATCACCTATCTCTCAATTTCCAAATATTATTATGAAATTGTTTTTCAATAACAATAAATTAGTTATAAAAAGTTTGAGAGCCACATTATTTATTCAGGTGATCATAAATAAGACGCAAAATAGTCGGAGTCGGACCAAAACTAATTAATTCGACATTGATCTACAAGTAAACATGTACCCATTAGCTCGCATATTATGTATCGTTACCTTAACTTCAGCTAAACTTGTAAAAAATGAATTACTAAAGAAAAATGATCATTTTACTGACATTTCTGAAAAAAGTTCTAATGGTTCTAATGATACGTTGTGGGTTCTAAATTTAAATATCGACGAATTAAAATTTAATAAATTATTTGCGGGAAATGAAAATGAATATAAAGTTTTTAAAAAAATTATCGCACCGGCCATCGAAAAGTAAGTAGTTCTGAATTAATTATTTACTTACACCTAGATTAAGAGCTCATGAACCACCAGACTTACCTACCTCATAGTATAAAAGCTGAAAATTTCTCTGTGAGTGTATCTGACAGAGGTAAGAACGATCAGCAAGTATGGAATTTGGGGTGTAGTTGCTTCAGGAGAAAATAGATAGTAAAGGTGCATAAAATAAAACCCACAATTACCTCATAGTGTAGTAGGTGAGCGTTTGGTGAACGAGTGGTTTTGCGTTGGATTTCCACTCGGGGGAATAATTTCATTTAATTTACATTCATTTCTTCCCTTAGGTAAGACAAAAAGGACGATTGTAAATTCTGTCTCTCAATATATATTTTTTTAACTTCACGTTGTACAACCGCATATATGGGGGTAGACAGAGGAACCTAAGAACCTAGTGTTAAGACACTCCGTTCTCTTGTGCGTTCAGCGTTCCCCACTTTCTGCCGGAATTGAGGCATTTGCGTGCTTTGAGTGGCGAACTCAACGCCCGCGCTTTGCCTTTGTTGAAGGAAGCCGAAATTTCATGTCCTGAGTGTGGGAATCAGAACCCACGACCTGTCCTCGCCGTTTACAGTCTCGCACGCTTGTGCCTCTGCGCCACGACCGAGGCGTTAAAAAGAGATCTCTCCACAATATGTAATGTCTTGAACTCAGTCAGAAAGAGAGGAGAACGGGATGTTTGACACTAGATTTTTTTCTGTCTACTCTCCTGTTCGTATAACAAGTGAAGCTGGAGAAAAAAATATGAATTATATTACAATTATAGTTAATCCAACAATAACGTTTTAACATTAGGGAAAATAATTAAATTAAGCATCATGTGCTTATATGATTTAAAATATACAAATAAATTCTTTACAGTTTTGGAGTGCAAAAACTCACAGGAGAGTAAAAAAAGATGATCAATGAAGAAAGTATTGTCTGAAAGAAAACCAACAAACGTCAAAGAACTAGAAGTAGGCATTAAAGATGACAATTTAAAATATGAAAAAGGAAATAAAAATGATCATGAATAAGTTTTGTAAGTACATTTTAGCGTATAGATAATATCTGTTTTTATATATTATTAAAATGGAAAGTCTATAAACTAAATTACATATTTTTCATTTAAAAGCGTAACACATGATCGACACAGAATCTTATTTATTAGAAAATTCAAAAGTGCAACCACAGTTAAAGGAGTAGCAAAAAAGCAACATAATCAATAAAATTTTTAAGAAAGATAACCGACTTCAAATGTATTGTTTACAGGCTCACCCCAAAAGCCAAAGGAATTACATTACCTTGCTTTCAGAAGCCCTTTCATCGGTTTATGTCATCAGATTTTAACTAAATTTAAATAAAAAACACAGCATCAGCTAGTTTATCATATAAAGAAAAAAACAATATTGGTTTTACACTGGTAAAGACCTGTCGTGAAGCGCAGAGGCACAGAAAAAGCGTGCGACTGTAAAACATAGAACGGAGTTGGCCAGGTTTGATTCCTACTCCCACTAACAAGGCAAAGCGCGCCGTTGAATTCCGCCAATCAGCATGCAATGCCTTAATTCGGCTTGAAAGGTGGGGGCGGAATGTCAAACACCCCAAGTTCTCTGTTTCCTCTCCCACTGCCACTTACTTTATATACGGGATACAGCGTGAAGCTAAAAAAAAAGTAAAAAGTTATGTGATAACGCATATAAAAAAATTACAGTCGAACTCAAAATCTTTTTTTTGAAATCGATTAAAAATTTTAAAATTAAAGTTACTATTATTACTAGGCAGTAATATTTCGGTATATCCTGCCTTTGTTAACGAATTTTATTCAAATATGGAACATTTAGTTTTTAACATGTGTACGAATCATAATATTTAATTTATTTACCTACTTTGTACGCTACCTTTTTTGATTATATAACTGAAAATAAATGATTGAAATTTGTTGTTCTATAAAAACCAGGTTAATCATTCATAAAACACTGAATTATTATTAAGCTTTCAAATTTATTTTCTTTGCAGATTTATTTTAAAGGACCGTACACATCTTTGGTTTTGACATCCGAAAAAATGAGATACCAATATTTTGTGAATCCTCCATCATCTTTTCCTAACTGGTTTTACGAATATCACTCTTTAGATGGAAATAAAACATACGTGGAAATACCGAAAAAAATACAAGATGTATTTTTGAAGAAATTGCTTAATTTAATAACCATGTTTTTTAGTTTTCCTGTTTGATAACATAATTAATAAGAAAATCTGAGTTTGTTTCAATAAGATTTCAATAAATATATAAAATTAAGTATAGTAGTAGTAATACGTTGTTTTCCATTACCTGCTTTTTAACTACTTATATATTTACCAATAATTAATAAGTAAATAATATATTCTTATAAAAATAATATATATATTAATAAACGATAACAATATTTATCAAACATATGCGAGCTTTAGGCACTGCTAAACATTCATATTGTGAAACGTGATCCGAAGATCAATCCACTTTTTGAGGATTTGACAATTTTTTGTGGATTAGAGTTTTAAATTTCAATCGTGGTAAAATTATGAAGTGAAAGATATTTAATTGTCAGTGTTACCCTTTAAATGTAATTAGAAAGACAACTTAAATGTTTTTATTTGTATTAGAGGAGTTTTTTTCTATATGATTGTGAGTTCTCCCCCGATTAATACAATAAAAGGAGCGAATGCTGGAGTATACAAAGTTTTCTCTTTCATCTATTTATAATATGAGAGATTTAGGGCTATACAAAAAAAATAAAGGAAACACATTATCATCTATAAGTTGGCAATATTAATAACTGACAGACTTTCATTCGTTCCTAAACGTCATTTTACGTTCATTCGCTCGATGATTCATTCATTGTCAGTTTTGAGTTTTCTGAGTTGTTTTTGCAATTTTGCAAGTGCATTGTTGCTTTGTGTGGGATACAATAACATATTAATTTCAAGCTAATGTGGAGTTAGCAAAATGCTTGGTCAATTCGAAAATGTAGGCGCATTTAGACGAGATTGCGATAACATCATACTGAAATATGACCAAGCTTGCTTGAAAATTATTACAAATGAATATGTTACGTTTTGGAGCCAATATGAAGAGTGCGAGGATTGCATGCTTCTGGAAACTGCTAAAGTACCATCTACAAGGCATATTGTATTGGAAACTCTAAGTCCATTACGTTATGCTATAAAGAATGGGAACGGCGAAATTTGCAATGGTACGTACTTTACGCAATTTTATTCTTTTTATCTATGTTTATTTATTATCTTGTTATGAAGCTGTCGTCCTTAAACCGGTAATTAAATCATGATATTTATAGCAAACATTCCAACACTATACGATTCATAGGGATATAATTTCTAATGCAGTTATGATAATACAAATTTAATTAGCATTTGCATTTTGTTGAGTAGGTCACATGAATCATCGTCCTTGCTTTGCAGTACCTGATATGTTAGTTTTTATAGTTTTATGATTAACATATTTCTTTATTTATATGCAAAAGATATATATGTACAAGACAATTGCTCTGATCATTTTTTCCCTGTTTATCTTACAAGTTTGTATGTAAATAAACATTTAAGTAATACTGATAATTATTAGATAAACAACTTAAATATGAATGTATAGGGTGTCCCAAAATTAACGCAAGATTTGAATTAAATAGAAAATGCCATTTTAGTCTTTTAATAGCGAATGAATAATGAATGTAATAGCAAATGGCGGCAAAGTCAAATCTTGCGTTAATTTTGGGACACCTTTAGATAAATACTGCAAATTAGATCTCTGACAATTTTCTGTTCCTTAGTATTGTAATATTTTTTTTTATATCTTTAGGCACATATGAATTTGGAGAATTTGGTCGATACAGTATCAATGTTACTGACATAACTAAAGATATATGTCTTCCTCGGATGACGGCTGAACCTGATGCAGCATATCTGCCAATACTAACAGCAGTTGTTGTTTTATTTTCTATGGCAACATTGTGGTATATTGTGAAAGGAATAGGTAAAAGAGTTGTCGCAGGAAGGTTTTATGCCAGATATTTTGCCAGGTAAGATATTTTGTTTATTAAGAAAGTGTTCTACGTATTAAAATATATAGTAAATATCCATTTAACTGTTGATGTTGATTATTCCGATAATTGAACATACAGATAATAAAATGTATGAGGAATAATACTTAAGAAGAATCAACGAGTATTGAAAATAATTACTGTTCCAACCTATTTTCAAAGTATACTTTTTTATCACACCTCACTTGTCTACTTCTGTATCTATTTAATTGTTTGTCTGAATAATTATATATCCCTTGTAGTGAAGGGTCAGATAACCAAGTCTCCATTGTACTATCTAGATATTGATTCAGACAGGCAAACTTTACCATTAAATGTGTTCTTCAGTTTCTGTGGATGTGGTTAAGGAGACATTGTATGTTGAATGGTGTACTAAAAGTCACTTTGTTTTGCTAGAATGAAGAATCTATAACATTTTTTTAGGAATCGAACCCATAAATATAGTGTAGTATATAGTGCAAGCCTTATATATTTGGATTGCTTCAAAAAATGGAGGATACTTAATAATATTAATTTCATTTCCTCCTATCTGGTAAAATAATTCACATGTCTACGATTCAGCAGAAAGTGGGGAGATAAAATGATTCGAAGAACAGAAATATCCCCCAGCACCACTTTGGTGTTGAGATCTGGTTCCTTCTGCCTACCCACACATGCGCAGAGATACAGCGTGACTAAAAATAAATGTTTTGTTGAGAGAAGACAATGAATTAAGGTTCTGAAAACACATGAACTTACAACTGAAACAAGTGTGCCGCGAGCTCAACACACGCTCGCGGTTACGCTCCACTAGATATATTTAGAAGAGAGAGTTTTCCTATAGCTCTTATGGTATGTAAATATTTAATATATATATATGGTATATCTATTACTTTTACTTCATAATTATAGTCTCGTTTCAATCATTCATTCATTATTTCTCCAGTGCTAAAGTCTAGTTAGGGATTTACCGAAGAGTAATAACGAAATATATCCTTATATGTATAAATGCGAAAGTAACTCACGTCTATCTGTTACGCTTTCGCACGCTAAACCACTGAGCAGGATTTTGATGATAAAATTCGGTATGAAGATAAACTTGGGAAACATGAGATACTTTTTATCGCGATACAAATGGTAGAAAGAGGTTGAAGAAATAGGCGATGAAAAGTTTGTATGGAATTTCCTTATTAATCAGGCTATATAAAAATCATGTAAGATTGTTTGCTGTTTTACAACTTCACCACATAAACCACTTAACCAATTTTTGACAAATGGTCTCTAGATTGGGAAAGACTATAGGATACTCTCCTCATCCATATCGCGCGTTGCAACCGAATTTCACGCGAGGCAGAAGCCTTTACGGGCGGAAAAGCACTAGTATGCAATAATAAATATGGAAAAATATAATAGATAATTCTTTACACGAAAAGGATTTTGTTCGCTGATGAGTCCATATTGTTTAACCGATATGGTATTGAAGAACGAGTTTCTGGCTGGCAATAATGGCGTACGTGGTGTGTGTTTCAGATACTGGATTGAATTAAGACGAGTATATTTCTATTTTCACTAAACATAGCGCGGTGTTATATTTACGGCCCGGCTGATCTCTGTAAGCATATCAGGAAGTTTCGTAGAAGTTCAGTAGTTTGCCACAATAGTCTAGAAGTAATATTCGGATTTAGATTAAAATGACCGGTAACTATTAGTGTGGATTGTTAATACAATAATAATAAGTCTAAGATATATAATAAGTCGTTCTAATGTAACTAACCTTTCAACGGCACTCGCCCGCAAGCGATTGCACACTTCATCAACCCCAAGGAATCTGAGAATTATTTCCTATTCCAGCGAAAGGCTCTGGTTTGATAAAATCACGATTGACTGAATTCCGCTACTCAATGCGCCATGATGTCGATTTTCCGGGTGGGCATAGAGAACGAGAGTGTCAACACACTTATGTTTTATCTCTGCCTCTACGTGAAAATATTTATCATTCAGAGTGGTAGAGAGGGTTCGTCCTCCGACTGGCTCACGACACACTATCAGCCCATGCATGGAGCACTTGAAATGACATATCTAATGATGTGTGTTTCGGTTCGATGGCATGTAAGCCAGATTTTTTCCCTTTCCACCACATCCCTTTCCCAAAATGCCAGGTGGTTCTGATGAGTGGACTACATTGTCCTTCCATCCAGTATCCTCCCTAAGGTTGCTTGCATCTACAACATCTCTGATTATTGCCAGATGTCTATGAACGAGTAACCACTTACCATCAATTTAGGTACTTCTGCTCGTTTGCCAAATCCCCGTTATCAATAAAAAGAGAAATGGAACATGTTATAAGCTACAGAGAAATATCTTTACGGTTTTTCTGGTTGGGAAGCTCGTGTTGTATGAGTTGTGCATTAAAAGTAACATAATCACTTTACATAACCACTTACAGCGCTAATCATGTACCAGAACGAAAATTATTTTTTAACTAGGGTTATTGTTTTCCTTTGTTTCGCACATGTACTACGAACACATGGTATATACTTTTTTGTTAATAACTATTTCCTTATTTTTTTTTTTTTTTTTTGATACATATAAGACTGATAAAATTCGTATAGTTATTGGTGTATTGCGTAAAAATATCTGGTTTTTTGCTGTTATTGTTTATAAATATAAAATTTTGTACATTCATTTCTTGGGTTTTGGTAACAAAGGCAAAGCGCCGCACGTTGAGTTCCGCCATTCAACACGCAATGCCTCAATTTGGCGGAAAGTGGGCGGAAAGTGCCCGCTATATGCGGGATACAATGTGAAGTTAAAAAAAAAAATTGTTAATAAAAAATTTTAAAACCGAGAGATAGCGCTATACAGAAGTTTGTTAGTCTTAGCGCTGTTAGCTAGTCACGTCTCGAACCCGCACTTCTTGGAAACCGTTCGTCTCTTGAAGACTTGGACAGTTTTCAAGAAGCGGGGCAAATCCCGTTACGTTCTAATATTTATAAGTATCTAAGTGATATTTTTGGGTTATAGTTAAAAAGCAGGATTTTTTTTAAGGATTTTACTTAAAGACCCATATATAAATTTCGTTACCGTTTTTTCCGTTAGATTTCATATAGAGGGGATTGATTTAGATTCCGTTGCGTCCAAACTTTTATCTAAAGAAAGAAAAAGTTGTCATCCTTGTTAATGAAAAATATGGATTCTCTGAGGATGATCGGGGAGGAATTTTCTATACCTTTTATTTTAAATATGCAAAAAAGGGAATAAATAATAAAATATGGAATAATACACTTTTGCATAGAATAATGGGAGCGTTGCTAAATAAATAAAGAAAAAGTAAATGTTGTAATTATAGTACTGTTGAGACATATTTTGACTGTACACGAAGGTCGTGAATTCAAGTTCTTTAACTTTCTCCCAATCGAGTTATTATAATGGCGGACATAAATCTCACTTATCTTGTAATGATCCGTGATGAAAAATCCGTCTGGCTCGCGACCACTATCATGTCAAAGACGAACCGCCAAATATCTTGTGATGTGTTCCGGTTCGATGGCATGTAAGCCAGGTTTTCCCCTTTCCCACCCATTCTTTCCCAAAAATGTGATGGTTCCGATAGCGGACTACTACATTATCCTCCCCTTCCGTCTCTATCCTCTAGGTTGGCAACGCATCTACAACATCTCTGGTGGTGTAGATGTTCATGGGCGAAGGTAACCACTTACCATCAGGTGGTCCTTCTGCTCGTTTGCCATCCGTTATCCATAAAAAAAAAAAAAAAAATGTAATTGCTTTTACATTTTCACGCTTCACTCTTTCATAATGTTATAGTAGTGAGAGAGAAGCTAGTGTCAAGACTCTGTTTTCCATTTTCCATCCGAATTCAAGTCATTGCGTTATGCATGGCGAAATATGATGCGTTTTATTTTATAAGAGCTGATATTAAAATAATTTAAACTCCTCCTCCTTCCACTCGGGAGAATAGTCACAATACTCCCGAGTGGAAATTGAACTCACACTCAATTGAATTTACTGACACTGTCCTATTGCGTCACAATGGCGTCACACTATCTTTTTTTTAAGCTTTACAGCCTTAATCTCCTGTTTAGTCGAAGAGAAGCTAGTGTAAAGATACTTAATTCTTCGCTTTCTGCCTCAATTTGAACAAAAAAAAATCTTAACTTGAAGTAGCATATTTGAATGTCGCGCTTTGTCTTATCAGGGCGGATAATAGTTTAGTTATGTCAATTCTCCAAAGTGGGAATCGAACGCACAACCTATCATCTCTACATTCAGACTCTGTTCCACTGCGTCACGATGACATCAAACTAAATACATATAATATGCAATATAATTATATTGAATAATGAAAAAAATAAAGAACGCCTGTCGTAGCGCAAAGGCACAAGCGTACGACTGTAAACGCGACAGGTTGTGGGTTCGATTCCCACTCCAGGAAATATTAGTGTTTTCATTTCCTGAGTTTGGTAACAAGGCAAAAGGCGGCGTTGAGTTCCGCCACTCAGCACGCAATGCCTCAGTTCGGCGGAAAGTAGGGAACAGAATTGTTGTAAGAGAACGGAGTGTCTTATCACTAGGTTCTCAGGTTCCCTCTGCCTACCCTGATATATGCGGGATACAGCGTGAAGTTAAAGAAATATATATATATAATTATAATTTATCATTTTTTTTATAATTTCTGCATTTTTCCCCCAGATCTTCGTGAACGCCGGTGGCGGTGGTTACAGGGTCTTTTCCCATTCCACATGGAACGGCCTCACCGTCGCTGACGTGGTGTTCCCATGGTTCGCCTTCGCTATGGGCGAAGCTTTGGTCCTATCCTTGAACGCTAGGCTTAGGACCGCTATGCCTAGGTGGACAGCATTTGCACAGGTATACTTTTTTCATTTAGACATATATGATAGGTACAAAGAATCTAGTGTTAAGACACTCCGTTTTCCTTTCTTTGTAAGTGACTTAGCGAGTAAGTGTAGGGTAGTGTGATTATTATTACATATCATTTTTAACTTTGGATCCCTTTTTACGACAATTGTGATGATGGAAAGGTATGAAATTTGGCACAGCTAAAGTTTATATGGAGAAGTGCATGAAAAGTAATTTATAATAGAAATAGATTGAACTAATACAACAGATGTGTGTTTTTTTTTTTTTTTTTTTTTTATGGATAACGGATGGCAAACGAGCAGAAGGACCACTTGATGGTAAGTGGATACCTTCGCCCATGAACATCTACAACACCGGAGATGTTGTAGATGCGTTGCCAACCTAGAGGATACATGGAAGAGGAGGACAATGTAGTATTCCGTTCTCGGAACCACCACATTTTGGGGAAAGGATGGGTGGGAATGGGAAAACCTGGCTTACATGCCATCGAAATTATATTTATTCATAATAAATATTACACACACTACTATTTGTTTGACATTCGCTTTTATGTAAAGTGACATATCCGTTGCTATGGCGAACCGTAAACATGGACTCTAGTACTAGTACTACTAGTTGTTTGGCTGATTTTTTTATGTTCATTCCGTATTTACGGCCGCATTTTGTCTTAAAGCGGAAAAATGGAAAAAAAAATGATCATTCCCCAAATGGGAATCGAATCTACTACCAATTGAGTTTACAGTCAGTCATTGCACACATTGTTCCATTGCGCCACTATGGCCTCTAAATAGTTTTATTATTGCTAGTGTCCCCGTTGACGCGTTAACAACGCGTTGTCTTTAGTAATGTATATGTCACTTTATATAAACATGGATGTCAAACCATGGTAGTGTGTGTAACATTTATTTTATTAATTTAATATACTTTTTATGCATTATTTAAAAAAAATATAAGCATTCTGGACTCCTCTATATAAACTATAAGTGTGCCAAGTTTCATGCTCCTCCGTCCGCGTAATTTTCGTAAAAAGGGGTACAAAGTTTTTGCTTCACGTATTTATATATATAAAAAAATACATTTTTTATTATAGGTAGCTCGTCGATCACTTTTCCTGTCTCTCATCGGTATATGTTTGAGCTCGGTCAACGTGTCGTGGATCAACGTTCGGTTCCCGGGCGTGTTACAGCGTTTGGCGGCCATGTATTTAATAGTTGGCGCCTTGGAATGTGCTTTTATGAGAACCAGTCAGAATATAACACCAGGTAGGTCTATTGATGTGGTGTGCAGTTCGATTTTGTGCGAGGTAATTTTTTTCTTTGTAGTATTTGTATTTGTAAATTTTCAATTCATTCATCAATTTCATATAGATTATATTGTAACTTTAAGATATATAAAAAAATTGATATTTAATAAATATTTAATAAAGTGGTGCAGCCTGAATGTAAATACAATTAGTTGCAGATTCGATTTCCACTTGAATTTTTTTTTTTATTTTGATTATATTTATATTATTTTCATTTCTCCGCTCTAGCAAGAACTCTAAGTACGGCGTTGAATTCCGCAACACATAATGTCTCAATTTAGTACGGAACGTGCAAGACAGGGTGTCTCAACACTAGGTCTTTTACTTCCCTACTATGCCAGAAAAAATGATAAGCTGAAAAAAAAAATTGTTATTCATTATATTGCGCCTGTCGTGGAACAGAGGTACAGGCGCGTGACTGTAAACGCGACAGGTTATGGGTTCTATACCATTCATTCATTTATTCATAGCTTCACGCTGTATCCCACATATAGCAGAGTAGGCAGAGGGAACCTAGTGTTAAGACACTCCGTTCCCCATTTTCCGCCAAATTGAGGCGTTGTGTGCTGAGTGTAGTAATAAATGGTAATAATGAGTAGGAATCGAACCCACAACCAGTCGCGTTTACAGTCGCACGCTTGTGCCTCTGCGCCACGACAGGGGTTAAGGGTTTTATACCCATGCCAGGAAATGAAAATATTAAGTAATATTTAGTATTTTCATTTCCTCGCTCTGGTAATAAGGTAAAGCGCAGCGTCGAATTCCGCCACTCAGCACGCAATCCATCAATTCGGCGGAATGTGGGGAACGGAAATGTTAAAAGAGAACGGAGTGTCTTAACACTAGTTCTCTGGTTCCCTCTGCCTACCCCGCTATATGCGGGATACAGCGTGAAAGTTGAAAAAAAAAAATGTTTTATTTTCCTGTTCAGGTCGTTCACTGTTCCGCGACATTTCGGCGGGTTGGCAACAATGGCTTGCCACCATTCTGATTGTAGCTGTACAGGTAAAATATTTGCTAGTTTTTTTAATAATAATTTTTGGTTGTTACTCATATATAATTTAGTGGATTTAATTTGCGTGGACTATAAAACTAAAATGCCATTATTTCCCGTTTTTCCTGGAATTTTCGAGATTTCCTCTTTTCGCCCTCATCTACACTCCTCAAGAAGCCTACTTTCTAACAGTTAGTCAGTATCGCGTTTTTTTTATATTTCACTGCTTCAATTCAAATGTACCAAAGAAACCAAACTAAAATTACACTTGTAAAAAGGCTGTAAAGCAGATTAAAAAAGATATATCTTAAATTTAAAAAAAAACGGTTGCGTCACTTATGTACCTTATTTAGAAATCAATAAGTGTCTCTTTTAGATATAAAAATTTTAGGGTTCTGTTTTTGCAAAAAAATTTTTTTTTTCATTTTTTTTATTTTGAATTGAAGCAAGGATAAGTTATGGTTGTATTGGTTTCCAGGTGTGTATCACGTTGACTGTACCAGCTCCTGGCTGCCCCAAAGGATATTCAGGACCTGGTGGTCTACATCGTACGGCATTAGGTGACTTCTCCTTGCAAAATTGTACTGCGGGCATCGCTGGGTATATTGATAGGTTAGTTCATTTATTATTTTATAAATTATTATATATCATTTAATTTTCTTTTTTAATGGCTTTGGACTCTTTTTGTTTTACCATGTCAAAGTCAAAGTCAAAGTCAAATAATTTTATTCAAAATAAGAAGTTACAAGCTTCATTTTTTGAACGTCAAATAATTTACCACCGGTTCACTAAATTTAATGCCTCAGACCTGAGAAGAACCGGCGCAAGAATCTCAGCGGGACTTTTTATTTATTTATTTTTTTTTTTTTGTTTAATTTATATGTTTTATTTCATGTTTAATATATATTTATAACTGTTTATTCAGAAACGCATGTCGTAGCGCAGAGGTACAAGCGTGCGACTGTTAACGCGACAGGTTGTGGGTTGGTTCCCACTTCAAGAAATGCTTTGGCTAGTTTAGTATTTTTATTTCCTGACGGTAACAAAGCAAAGCGCGGCGCTGAGTTCGTCACCGCACGCAATTTCAATTCGGCGGAAAGTGGGGAACTGAATTCTTAACACTAGGTTCTCAGGTTCCCTCTGCCTACACCGTTATGCGTGGGATACAGCGTGAAGTAAAAAAAAAGGTGCAAGTGTTCAGTCGCCACGGCTGTAAGCCAGATTTTCCTTCCACCCATCCTTTTCCAAAATGTGGTGGGTTCTGATAGTGCGGACTACTACATTGTCCCCTTCCATCAGTATCCTCTAGGTTATAAATCCATCTACAAACACATCTCTGGTGTTGTAGATGCTCATGGGCGAAGGTAACCACTTTACCATCAGGTGGTCCTTCTGCTCGTTTGCCGTCCTCGTTGGTCAATAAAAAAAAAAAAAAAAGTTTTATCGAAATAAATTTCAAGGGCAATATTTTCAATGTTCCAGATTAATCCTCGGTGAATCCCACTTATACTCGCGTGGTACATTCTGAAAGATATACCACACCGTCCTGCCCCACGAGGACCCTGAGGGCATCCTGGGTATCCTGTCCGTGCCAGTGGTGCAGGCGTGGGTGCCTCATGCTACTCAGAATAAATGCTGGCTTACAATCAACATGCCAGGTTTGTATGGACTTTTTTTTATTTTGGCCTGTGGTTAAAATTCTTGTTGTGTTTCTTTATTATCTATATATATAATATTTCTTTTTTTTTTATTAAGATATAGCGGTTATAATATTTGGTAGCGTTGTGTGGATTTGAACCCTGTAAACTAGTGTGGGTGGTGTCTTATAAATATAATTGAGCTATGGGTGTGGGTAGTTGTAGAAACATACTTTTAGTAATGTTTTAAATTTAAAATCCGCACAAAAATAATATATAAAGTGTGTTTTATAACAGAAAAAACAGCTTCATTGTATAGCAGGGTGTGCGTTAAGCACACTCCCTTCACTGCTTTCCCGTCAAAATTGGACATTGAAAAGTTAAGTGGCGGAACTCAACGCTGTAATTTTTATCTACATATTAATAAGGTGAAGCAAAACTTTGTACCTTTACGAAAATTACGCGGACGGAGGAGCATGCTAAGTAATACTCTATGATTTATATAGAGAAAGAGTGTGAATGCTAATATTTTTTAAAAATAATACATAAAAGTATAATAATTAACAAAATAACAACAGTTACATTACACTACCATGGTTTGACATCCATGTTTATATAAAGTGACATATTATTGTAAGACAACGTGCGTTGTTAACGCGTCAACGGGGACGCTTAGTTAATAATTCTTCATTCACAGAGCAAGAATAATGAGATGGGTGTTCTGGCTAATCATCTTCGGTATCACCTGAGGGGCTCCTCTGCATGTTCCCTCTAAGAACGGTGGAGGATATCAGTGAATAAGAACCTTATGGTCACTGTCCTACCGCTCAGTGACAGCGTCAACGGCATTTTTATACAGGCAGTGTTGTACTTTAGTGGATCTGAAGACAAAGTAAGGGACGGCCTTGTATTATGCTGGTATGTTGGTTTTTTTTTTTTTTTTGATTATTTATGTGGACTCATGAAATCTAAAAACATTGAGAAATTTCTTTCTAGTAATCTTTTTTTATTTTTCTGCAAGGAATTTTATGTCAAATTTCGCTTGTAATTCTTTGTTTGTAACGGATTTTAATTAGATATTTTAGATGTAGTATATTTAGATTGTGGAAAGTTTTTATAATGTTTTACGGAGTGTCTTTATTACTGAAGTTAATTCCTTAATTCAGTATTAAATATTCAAAAAATGTGACATTTAAAATTATTCTCATTTCTCTGATTTCTGTTGTTGAGTTCTGTTGACTTCTACTAAACAAACATACAATGGCTCGAATTCTAGGTGAGAATCGAAGTGCCATACTTCCTTTGTCAGTCATGTTATAAGGGGAAAATGGTGAAGCTTAATAAATATTATGTTTAGTATGAATTATCATCATTAAATATTTTTTGACAACTATAAGATAAAAAATGAGGTTTAACTTATTGTTTAAGGTGCGACTGTAAGTAAGCGACAGGTTGTGGGTTGTCTGATTCTCTAGGAAATGTAAAAATTTAGTATTTCATTTCTTTGGGTTTGGTAACAAGGCAAGCGCGGCGTTGAATTCGCCACCAACACGCAATGCCTCAAATCGGTGGAAAGTGAGGAACGGAATTGTTGTGGAAAGGGGATGGAGTGTTCAACACTAGGGTTCTCTTCTGGTTCCTGCCTATTGTTATATGCAACACATCGTGAAGCTTTTTTTGAGGTAGATTACATCCCGTGCCTTTGTTTCTTTTTTTTCCGTGGGCATACTTAAATAGACTACCTTGTCTTAAGACTATGGTGACTTCACCGACTGACATTTTTTTTTTTTTTAAATTTATGAGCAGGTTAGACAGTTGTCAGGGCATCTCATATCGCTAAGCTTGCTAATCACTGCCCGCATGACGGCGTCATCATGGTTTGGCGATGGCGTATCTGAGGCAGTGCTCAGCGATTGAAGTTAAAATAAAAAAAAAATTAAAAGTTTTAATAAAATGTTTTGTTCTGTTACAGGACAAAAACGCTCCATTTCCTATTATAGCAGTAAAGTCCTGAAACGTAACTTCCTCTGTACTACCACATTACGGCGGCGCTTCGCGCGATCGCGCAGCTGCCGCCGCGCTTGCACGCCGCCGCCATGCTCATGTGGCTGGCAGGCCGTCGCCTTGTACACAGGAAGCGGATATTTATCACCTTATAATATGTTTTGTTACACTGGTATGTCTATCTGTGGCGAGGCTTGAAAATGTTATATTGGTAAGCCGATATATATGTATGACGGTATAGGATGTTAGGATTTTTTAGTCAATGTCGCTTTGAAATTTCACTGCACTTTTTTGCAATTTCATTCCCATATTTTTTAGATCTCGTAGTACTTCTAATCTGGTAATAAATACGTTAAAAACTTTTTTGGAATTTATAAAAGGTAAGCCGGTGGGAATCGTGTTATATGGACTGCCTACGCCTCGCCACTCATATCTATCTGTGGCTAAGGGTGAAATAAAGATCCGACCTAGACAAAAATATTATACATGTTCAAGAGATTGGCTTTTTTTGCAATTCAAACATTTTGTCTACTTTTTTGTGGCATCTAATATATGGTACTTTATGAGACCAATAAGAATCATGTTTCGCGCTTCGCCATTGATATTTATATTTGTTACACAATATGTCTATTTTAATCATTTTTATGTGTATAATTTCATTATAATATCATTGTACACTATAAGGGGTCGCTTGAGTATTACGTAACGTAATTTGGGAGAGAGGAGAGATGGAGGGGGGGGGGCGGTTTGTGTCTTTGACCATAACAATGTTTTTTTTTTTTTTATTTAAATAAAAAACTAGGAAATTATGATCTACCTATAGATTTTTAGATTAAAATGGTAATTTTTAGTGTTACGTAATATTTTATGAAGGGGAGATGTTTGCAGAAAAACAATATGGCGTGTTACTTGATGGTTAGGGTCATCATCTAAATTTGCGGTAACGTAATAGTTAAACGCCCCCTTATTTTCATTTACCATTTCATCTTTTTTTTTTGAGGAAAACAGTCAATTGATATAACTGCTTTCCTTGTTTTTGTTATGTGAACTCAAGTTTATAAATTTGATATATTTAATCAGTAAAAGCAAACTTACACGTCACACGTTTTGTTTGGTGGTAGGAGGTTCGTCCTCCGACTGGCTCGCGACCACTATCATGTCAAAGACGAACCGCCAAATATCTAATGATGTGTTCCGGTTCGATGGCATGTAAGCCAGATTTTCCCCTTTCCCACCCATTCTTTCCCAAAAATGTGGTGGTTCCGATAGCGGACTACCACATTATCCTCCCCTTCCGTCTCTATCCTCTAGGTTGGCAACGCATCTACAACACCTCTGGTGGTGTAGATTCATGGGCGAAGGTAACCACTTACCATCAGGTGGTCCTTCTGCTCGTTTGCCATCCGTTATCCATAAAAAAAAAAACATGTATTTTCATATGACTTTGCATACAAAATAACTATTTATTACGTTCTAATTTATTTATTTTTACCATTGTTTCCGTTTTTTATTCTTTGCTGTAATTCGGAATATTATATAAGTGGGGAACGGAGTGTCTTATCACTTGGTTCCGTCTGTCTACCCTGCTATATGCGGGATACTGCGTGAAGTTAACTTTTTTTTTTATCACTGAATGGGATAAAAGTCTCTGCTTACACATTCACCTGTCATCGTCATACATGCTCATATTCATTTGTAATCTTTCTTTAGTTTAATGAAATGGTAAAATAGAATATTATCAATATTTACCATGCCATTTTTTATTTTTTTAAATAGCTAAGCTAAAGCTACTTTTTTTATTTTTTTTTTGTCTATGGATTAAAAATGAGTTAAGACTTAATATTCGTTTATTTAAATGAGAGAAATTTCAGCAATATTGCACAATAATTATTAAATTTTAATGCTGTCCAAGTTTTTAGAATTTTTATTAACACAGATAACAAATATATTATTTATTTTAAATTGACTAATATTTTGGGACGGAATCCAAAAGAGGTGAGTTCAAGTCATGTTATTATAAAAATATATACAGTCAAAAGTAGTTTTACTTCAATGTAATGATTTTAAGTTAACAAATTATTACTTAATGAGCCTTTGATTTTCGCGATTAGTTACACATAGTTAAATGGGTCTGTTAACCGGATTAATCGCGTATATTTTTTATTCGGAAATACATTTCTGGAAACCATCATAGCTACACATTTCATAGACAGGTCAGACAGGTAGTCTACCTGTGACCACGAACTACTGTAAAGTGTCTCGAAACGTCGGTTTCCGAAAATATTTATTTTTATTGTAATACTAAAATATCTTCTTCAAGGGGAATAAATAGGTTTTTGAAGGGTCGGCAACGCAAGTGATGCCCTGGAAAGTTGCAGCGTCCATAGGCCACTTAACCACTTACCACGTGGCCGTGCCTTGTTGCCACCGTCGTGGTATAAAAAAATATACATGATTAATCCGGTTAAAAATAGTTTCATTAAATTATATCTTCTTATTAGATCTAGAAGGACTAGAAATATAACATAACTAATATTCTATTCTTAATAGACTATAGTAGTTAGAACTTTGCATGTATCAAGTAACATATCTATTGAAATACCCATGCCAATTTTCACTGTATGTACTTTGGTAAAAACTTTATGGAATTTTTAAAGGTATGTAAGTTAAAATTTTAAATAAATACTGTAATGTTATTTAAATCTTACAAAAATTTTCAATTTTTCTTATTGCACTCTTTAATGATAATTTTCTTAGAATCTCTATTACCAAGTTACAACAAGCTGTTGTTAGCTGTCATACAATACAATACAACACAATACAAATATTCTTTATGCACACAAATAAACAAATAGAACATAGAACATACAAGTAGTGTGTAATAGCGTACAACAGGCGGCCTTATCGCTTAAAGCGATCTCTTCCAGGCACCTTGATATTTGATTTGTATAAAAGTATGGTAGGCGGTGCACCAATCAGATATTTACTTTAAAAAAAAAAAACTATATTAGCATTTTTACTATTCACTATCATATTTAGATCATTTAAATATTCAAAAATTTTTAATAGTTCTACTACATTTGATTTGATTATGTTATAGTATTCTAGAAGTTTCTCGTTTTTTTCTAATATCTTTTTTTTATTTATATTGTCTGTTAAACATCATTTAACTGAGGCTTATACTTATTACGTAAAACGATTTTTGACATTTTTGACGTAAGTATAAAAGAGTAGGATTAGACAGACCTATTACAGTTTTTATGTAACAATCTAAAGGAATGAATATTTGTTTGGTTTTTATAAATTAAATACAAATATCCAAATAATATTTTTTTGATTTAAAATAAATATTGTTAAAAAGGAAGGCATAGTCCACCTCCTTTCTGCAATAAATCGCCTTACGTAATAAATAAAGCATACCTCTCTAGACATACTATAATGCTATCCTTTTCTTGTTTAGAGTATTTGAAAGAGACAACACGATAGATGTATCTATTCGATTATTTGAAATATCGATATATTGCAATATGTCGCACACTAGTGATGGGTCATAACTTATAAATTTTGTAAAAATTAGAATTTTAAAAATATATACATATAGATTACGTATAAAAAAGATAAGTAAATCCATAGATGTTTTTTTTTAAATTATTATTAAGATTTTTGTGTATATTATATTTGTTATCCAGTAAAAAATTTTTTAAAGGCAAAAATTTAGTTTAGAAATATCAGGCCTTGGTGCTAAGTGCATATAAATATATACATAAACAGTCAGTAAGTTGATTTGAAGCAATGCATTTAATTGCGAGCTCATACTTCAAGACGTACACGTAAGAAAAGCAAGGCATGTTCTGCCACTTTTGCCATCGCCAAGTTTTGGTGAAAAAATAAAGCAATTTGAAGTGAGAAGGTTAAATAATTTTAAAAATTATGCTTCATTAAATGATTTCCATTGAAGACAAATGACATTACAATTGTATTGAATTAGATGATATGGAGCGTATTATGTTGTTACTTTTATTCTATATAATGGCAAAATATAGATTTAACATTTCTAAATATATTTATAATTTTTATATTATTTCAATCATAATACCGATTAATCAATTTCATTTTAATAATCGAATCATCCACAGATAACACATATATGAAGATTTAAATCTTTTTTTTTTTTTTTATTATTAACGCAGAAGTTTTTTGGGTTATTATTTTTATTATAATTTTTAAAATAGCTTTAGTTTATATAAAGAAATAATTTAAAGTCTTTGTAACAATGTAATTGTTGACTAAAACTGAAGTAAGTTTTTTCTTCTATATAGCTCCATAACATGTACACTTTAGTGATGTTTAATTAAATAGAAATATTTTGGTAATAACAATGAAGTGGCTTATATAGGCTGCCATTTTTTAGTGTTTTGCACTTTGGCGTACGCTGAATAAATGAGCTGAATGCATTATTGGCACTTTTTGAACATTGTTTGGCCTGTTATCTGGTACCTTCTTTGGAATACAGTCCGCACAAAATCAGGTTTTAAGAGGCCACAAGTGGCTCTTCATTGTCAGAGAGCTTACACGCACCACTGACTGACATTTTCCAAGCATTTCTATTGACGCCACGACCGATTTACGCTCGACAGTTCAGCCGGCTAAAGCATGATGCGTTCTGGAAGTCAAATCATGAATTCAAAGCAAGGCAAACAGTGAATAGCCTGAGAAAGCGCATAAGCTTGTAAGAGTGAAAGCTCACATAGCGAGATGCTATCGAATATTCATTTTACTTGGGCTTCCAAAACTGCAGAGATTGCAGCCTAGAAATCTAACTCTGTCATTGTTCACACTGCTGACGGGGCCAGCAATGTGGGCCAGCTGTTAGAACGCAGAGGTCAAAGACATTTTTTCAAAGCCAACGCCTTTATTTAATTATTTAAACTCAGTCTCCAAAAAGAGATAAAGTAAAATTATTAAGGTAATGGAATATAAATGCAAACACACAATGCAATGGTTTGGTGCATACATTTTATGGTACACAGTGTAATATTTTATGTTTGCTAATCAAGCCCAATCCCGTTATCAAATATTTTAATACTGATATTTCAGGGTGAATAAACAAACGCGAATAACTCACAAGTCATTGAAATGTCATTTCGACGTTCGTTAATATCAACCTTGTTGATACGGCAGTTTCGGCAAACAATTGTACCGGAGAATGAAACTTTCTCAAACAAAATGGAACCAAAAGTTAACTTAAAAGAAGACCCAGCATTTAAAAAAAACTACAAGAATTCTATAATCAAAACGCTGAGAAAATGTGGTAAATATTCAACAACTGACTCCAACGGAAGACTTGTGGGGAACGTTTTTAAAAACTCAGGTATAAATATTTTTTTTAATAAATATATTGTTGATTTTTGTTTTATGAATAGTTCTACCTTTACTTCCCCACTTTCGGCTATATGTTAATTCTTAAAAAACCTTCTTCACTCTTTCATTTCATATTTTCACGCTTCAGCCCCAGCCCTGGAAAAGGTCACCGGTAACGAAGCAATGTCATCGAGTTTGAGCATTTAAAAAATAATGTTTTTTTTTTCTTAAACTTTTTTATTGATAAATACTCTGATTAAAGAAAGCCTTACTAAATTAACAAATTATTATTTTATTTCAATATGCTTATGTGCTCAGATTTTTTTAATTCTACTAAATCATATGGTAATATAGGCTCTTAAAGTTTTTTTGTAATTATTTTTATTAAGTTAACTGTAGATATTTTTTTTTCAATGAGTAATTATATAATTTTCTTATTAGTCATACACAAATAAGGTATGCAACCATTAATTAATTCATAATTAATAAAAATGGAACTTTATTTCACAACATAATGTAAATCTATAATAAAATTATCTTAAATATATCATATAATATTAGTTCTATATATTATTTGTTGTAGCCTTCGCATTCCAACACCCAATGATGGAGATATTTTACTAGATTACTCTAAGAACCGAGTGGATGATGCCGCATTCCAACTTCTCTTGCAATTAGCAAAGAGTCGTAATGTAGAACAAGCAAGAGATGCTATGTTTTCTGGTAATTTATAATCTATTTCATTTAATAATAATAAAAGCTTTAATTAACACTTTAAAATCACATAATATATAAATTGTTTATATAAATTTTTGACACCAGTAAAGATTATTTCGGCGGAAAATAAGGAATAGAAATGTTAAAAGGGAGTTGAGTGTTTTAACACTAGGTTCTCTGGTTCTGTCTGCCTACGCTGCTAAATGCGGGACACAGCATGAACATTGCTTTTGCCTTAGCATAGGTCTCCCACAAACAGGTCCCGATAGTGGATTTACCTCTACATAACATACCCATGGACACTTTTATGCTGTCAAGTGTGTTTTCAGCGGTCTTTCTTCTTACTTTCTCTTTCCCTCTTTATTAATTATACTCTATTTCATTTACATAATGCAAATTATGCAATTTTTTTATATATTTTGCAATTCACTTATATATGAAGATTGATATCTTATCTGAAAAGACATCATGTTTTATTTATAATAATAGAATCATCAAAATTCAAGAGGATGATTTATAAGATAATTGCTTGTATTAGATTTTAATATGATATATTTATTATATTAATTTGTTTTTTCCTTGTATTACTCTAAAATATTCTGATGACAATCATTGAAAATCTGAAACTGTTTCAAGTAAAGCAAAATGTATATATATATATATAATAATATATAATATATAATATAGGGTGTCCCAAAATTAACGCAAGATTTGATAGAAAATGCCATTTTAGTCTTTTAATAGCGAATGAATAATGAATATAATAGCAAATGGCGGCAAAGTCAAATCTTGCGTTAATTTTGGAACACCTTTATTATGTATTTGTAAAGCATAGAGATTTATTAAGGCCATTGTGTTGCAGTATCAGTGTCCTACTGTGATTGGTTGTGGGTTCTATTCCCAATTAGGGGAAAGATTATATATAAATGATTATTATTTCTTGAATCTGATAATATAAAGCTCAATATTGATTTCCGTCACTTAAAGTAGAGAATAAAATATGAAGGTGCTTTTATTAGATAAGCCACAACTAAACAAATTTCTTTTTTAATATTTTTAAAATGTCAATCACACACTTAAGATAAAAAAAAAATTAGAAAACATATAACATAGCTATTAATTTCGACGTAATTGGATAAGAACGTTATAACTAAGCGGTCAAAGCGGTTCCCAAGAGGTGCGGGTTCGAGTCCCACTACCCTAAATTTTAATACTTTTTTTTAAAACTTATTTTTCGTCATCAGGTCAAAAGATCAACTTCACAGAAGACCGTGCAGTCCTCCACATCGCATTACGTAACAGGCAGAACAAGCCTATCCTAGTCAACGGGAAGGATGTCACACCAGACGTCAACGCAGTGCTCGCTCACATGAAGGAGTTCTCTGAACAAATTATTAGTGGGAATTGGAAAGGGTATGTGCTATATATAATATATATCTTTTGTTTCTTTTTTATTGTCATATTAATATTAATATTGTTTAATACAAACATTGTTTGCCAAATTTTTAAATGAGAAATTACCAATATCTCTTGTCTTGTCTTGTAATAATTATCAATGCATGCTGTCTGCATAGAAAATAATGCAATCGTTTCTACAATAGTTGTAAATTTATCGCTTTTCACATGTATACCGGGATTGTAATTTGTTTTGTGGACCAATAAACACAAAAAAATTAATAAATGAATTGAGAATAGAATTACTTTCCATTTTATAAAAATTAAATATTAAACTAAACTTTTTAAAAAAACTTCTGTTTGGTGGTAGGAGGTCTTCGTCCTCCGACTGCTTCAAGTGACCACTATCATGTCAAAGACGAATCACAATATCTTAAGTGATGTGTTCCGTTCGATGGCATGCTTCAGATTTTCCCTTTCCCACCCATCCTTTCCCAAAATGGTGGTTCTGATAGTGGACTACTACATTGTCCCCCTTCCATCAGTATCCTCTAGGTTGGGCAAATCTACTCTTACACATTCTGGTGTTGTAGATGTCTATGGGCGAAGGGTAACCACTTAACATCAGGTGGTCCTTCTGCTCGTTTGCCGTCCGTTATCAATAATCAAAAAATAAATAAATAAATAAACTACCAGTGTTATTAAAGCCTAAATAGAAAATAAGGTAATAAATAAAAATATAAATAAGCGTCAACAGTATTTTATGTCGTCATTTACATCTTTTGCTTTTTATTAAGCCTTCGTTAATATTTAATACATCTTATAAAGAACACCTCGAGTGGACCGAACCCACAACCAATTGCGCTTTTTACAGATAGGGGCTGTCCCCACTGCGTTACGATGGTCCTTCAATGAAAGTGAAATTATGAGCTACATTGGCCCTTAGTAGATATATTTGTTTTCTAAGAGAGAATTTAGTGTCGTGACGCTCCGTTTTCCACATTCTGCTAGAAATCGAGTCGCAATGAGTGGCGAAACTCAACGCGCTGCACTTTGTCTTATTAAAAAAAAGAAAATAATTGATATTCATATATATATATATTTAATATTCTAGATGTTGACAGGCAAGCCGATTTACCGATGTCATCAACATATTGGTGGCTCCGGACTTGGCCCTAAATGGTCACTCGAAGCCCTGAAACCATATGCCAACCATCTTAAGGTATTGTTTACTATTTAATTAAATACTCTTATGGTGTATTTTAAAAATGTTACCTGCCAGTTTGCGCAAGCAGTTTTTATTTTTAATTACTCTTTTAACTGGGATTCACCGGTGGCTCACAAAAAAAAAATAATAGTCCCGCTGAGTTTCTTGCGCCGGTTCTTCTCAGGTCTGAGGCATTAAATTCTAGAAGTGAGCCGGTGGTAAATTATTTGACGTTCAAAAAATGAAGCTTGTAACTTCTTATTTTGATCAAAAATTATTTTGACTTTGACTTTGACTTTGACTTCACAGGTAAATTTTTTTAGACTATTAAGTGTGTTTAAACATCAGGTTGCTTCAAAAACATATTTTTTGAATAATTAAATAATTTCATTTAATATATGTAAAAGTCGAGTGAAAAAATTCAAATATGAAATTATATTAAAAAAAAAAAAAAATCAATTGTCCAAGCTATATATTATATCTCTTAAAAAAATATTGTACAGTGATTTTATATTTAACTTCAATGTTTAACTTGCGTTTTAACTTTTCCTTTATAATATTTTAACATTTTGTTTGGTGTAGGAGGTTCCTGTCCTCCGTCTGGCTCATGACCACTATCATGTGTGTCAAAGACGAACCGCCAAATATCTAATGTGATGTGTGTTCCGGTTCGATGCATGTAAGCCAGGTTTTCCCTTTCCCATCCATCCTTTCCCAAAATGTAGTGGTTCCGATAGCGGACTTCTACATTGTCCTCCCCCTCTCCCATCTGTATCCTCTGAAGCTGGCAACGCCTGGTGTTGTAGATGTTCATGGGCGAAGGTAAATCCAATTTACCATCAGGTGGTCCTTCTGCTCGTTCTTGCCATCAGTTGACCATAAAAAAAAAAAAAAAAAGAATATTTTTTTGCCACTAATAACTGAGAGTTAGTTTATCTAGAATATTATTATCTATATATGTGTATTCATAAGCTTAAACTTAGCAAAACAAAACTTTCAAAACATTTTTAACATTTTTTTTTTTTTTAACTTCACGCTGTATCTGTATCCCGCATAGCATCGTAGGCAGAGGGAACCTGAGAACCCAGTCAAGACGCCTGTTCTCTTCAACAAATCCGTTCCCCCTTTCCACCAGACTGAGGCACCATGCAAGTTGAGTGGCGGAACTCAACGCCGCGCTTTGTCTTGTTACGAAACCCAGAAAATAAAAATACTTCATTTGTTAGAGTGGGAATCGAACCTAAAACCTGTCGCTTTACAGTTGCACACTTGTGCCTCTGCGCTCTGACAGGCGTCATATTTTTACATACATGATCATTTTCTTATTTTTTATGTCTTCATGAATTAAATTTAACACAGGTACACTTTGTATCAAACATTGATGGAACTCACCTAGCGGAGGTCCTCAAACGCCTGAACCCTGAGACAGCGCTCTTCATCATCGCCTCCAAAACCTTCACCACTCAGGAGACCATCACAAACGCTACTTCAGCCAAGAACTGGTTCTTGGAAGTCGCTAAAGATGTAAGTGGTGTTACATTTTCATCTTACTTTTCTTAACTATAACAAATTATTAGATTATCTGTTATATTATTATATTTATTTTTTTATTTTATTTATTTATTTTTATTTTGTCCCAATTTATATGGTAATATTTAAAGTCATTTTTTTTTTTCCTTTTTGTATGTAGTTTAGGTAATGACTAAACAGTTTTTTATTATATGTATATTCAAATTAGCCATTCCAATATAATTTTTGTAATATGATTTTTAATTCCTTTTTCTCTTTCAGCCATCTGCAGTATCAAAACACTTTGTAGCATTGTCCACAAACGGGGAGAAAGTGACAGCTTTCGGTATTGACCCCAAGAATATGTTTGGTTTCTGGGACTGGGTTGGAGGAAGGTGTAGTATTAATTTTCATTGCATAAAAACATATAAAAAAAGCACCATCCACCATCATCATCTAGTGGCCAGACATTCCGTGACACTAAGTTGTAGAACATAATGTCGCACATTGTCTTACCAAAGCGGAAAAATAAAAATTAGGATGAGGAATCGAACCGACTACCAATAGCTTACAATCCGCCTTTGTCAGTTGTAGCCATTTTGTTCTTTATTTGAAAAATATTCAAGTATGGATTGGTTTGAAATGTCTGGTTTTCTAATTCCATTATAATAAACAGTATTTTCGAGCTTAAATAATCATATATGAATTGTTAAAAGCAATATATATATATAATATATTTATTTCTTGGTTTATTCAGGTATTCTCTCTGGTCAGCCATTGGATTGTCCATTTCACTGTACATTGGTTACGACAACTTCGAGAAGCTTCTAGATGGTGCTAACTTCATGGATAATCACTTCCTTTCCGCTCCTTTGGAAAAGAATGTAAGCATATTTATATTGAAATAGTTCTTATAATTTTTTTCATCCACTGTAAAAGACGGTGTGGACAAAGATATTCGTGGTTTTTTACCCGACTACGCAACGCAAAGGTGGTTGATGTCAATCAGGCTATGTATGTATGTTCCTGTGTGATTTAGTTGAGACCAAACGTGTTTGACCATTTTTGATGATTATTACGGCGATCGATGATTTTTTCGCGCCAGGCTTAATTTTATTCAATTCTGAGTACCGGCAAATATAATTAAATTTTGCTGGTTGCCGCAAACTTGTAACAAGGGGAGGATAAAGAGGAAAAAAAATGTTTTGAAATACCAATGTTGAAAATATAAATGATTAATATTGAAATGACGTGAATTCACGTCAGCGCCAGACAGGAATAGAATTTTAAATGACGTGATTTCACGTCAGCGGTCGACAATAATCAAAATTCACAGCGACAGTCACCTGACTGTCGCTGTGTCGTTACTTAAACAATATGACAAAATTAAAAATCAATGAACTGCCTCAGTTGGGATATCGTTGAAGATATACAAATATACTCTTTTCCATACATCATTCATTAAAGTTTCAAGTATTTTTTAATTCTATTTATGATTATTTTATAATATTAATTTATATTTTCATTACACAGGCACCTGTAATTCTAGCCCTTCTCGGAGTGTGGTATGGTAACTTCTATGGTGCTGAAACACATGCTCTGTTACCCTATGACCAGTACCTGCATAGGTAACGAATATTATGACTATATTTCATTTTGTTATTAGTATCTTTTTCTACATTGTATGTTTTATAATATATTTTTTTTTTATTTTTTTTTAACTTCACGCTGTATCCCGCATATAGCAGGGTAGGCAGAGGGAACCTGAGAACTTAGTGTTAAGACACTCCGTTCTCTTACAACAATTACGTTTCCCACCCATAATATATAATCTCAAGAATATTTCCATATTTAAAAAAAAACTTTTCTTATTAGGATAAAGACACTTAGACATTTCCAAGGCATTGTAAATAACATTTAAAAAAATATAAAAATATTTAATAAATTCCATTCCATATAATAAATAATCTTTAGGTAGCTGAAATACATATGTAATAATTTCATGTCAAGTGATAACAACAAAATTAAATTGTATTAGGCATGTTATAGTTTCAACGTAGCTCGTAGCTTGGCTAGAACGGTTCCCAAGGGACCCGGGTTCGAATCGAGCTACCTTGTATACATTTTTGTATATAATTTGTGTGTTCTGGACTCCAGAAATTATGATTATTGACACTATGTCTATAATTGCCTCAATTTGGCGGAAAGTGGGGAACGCAGTGTCTTAACATTAGGTTCCTTCTGCCTACCCTGCTATATGCGGGATACAGCGTGATGCTATGTTTGTATGTATCTATGACATTACACATACTGATAAGTATTAAGATTTTTGGCTCTGATGATATATAAATAATTTAATATCCACCTTACTAAAAAAATCACAGCCTTTACATTCCTCAACTTACATGTATATTTTAAATATTTAACACTAGCTTTCCGCCAGCGGCTTCGCCCGCGTGGAATTCGGTTATGTGCGACGTATAAGGAGTAGCCTATAGTCTTTCCCAAGGTCTAGACTATTTGTCAAAAAAAAAATTATAAGATATAAAAATATTTTTTTTTATAAAAAATTTTTCGCAATAAAAAATATCCTATGTCCTTTCCTAAGTTTAGTTCTATCTTCATACCGAATTTCATCAAAATCGGTTCAGTGGTTTAGGCGTGAAAGCGTAACAGACAGACAGACAGTTACTTTCGCATTTATAATATAAGTAAGGATATCAATATAAAACTAAAAAAATAACATTTTTGAAACAGATTCGCAGCATATTTCCAACAGGGTGACATGGAGAGTAACGGTAAATACGTGACCAGAGGTGGTGACCAAGTGTCGTACAGCACCGGCCCCATCGTGTGGGGGGAGCCTGGCACTAACGGGCAACACGCCTTCTACCAGCTCATACACCAGGGAACTAGGTTAGGGTTGAGCTTTATTATGTTTGGAAATTTTAAAATAATATAAAAAAGTATTTTTGGAAAAATCTATAAAAATTTGAACACGGCGGGACTTGAACCTGTGCCTCTTGGAAACCGTACGAGATACGCCGCTTACACACTTACATACATGTACGTTGTAACAACACGCACACCGCTACAACACATACATAGCTATCGCCACGTGACGTCACCAGCCGATATCGACGGAACGCGAATTTTAAAAATTTCTGAAATATTGTGTTCGATTTTGATGAAACAAAACTATTGTAATCTGCAAGAACACGCGCATTTAATGTGATCACTTTTTAATAAGAATGGTGGGACTCATTACCAATTTATTATTTGCATTTTTCACCATAGACTTTTTAGAATGTTCTCGATTTTAATTGTTTAAATAATATTTTCTTTCACCAGGTTGATTCCCTGTGACTCAGCGCCAGCTCACCATAATCCTATATCTGGTGGTATTCATCATAAGATCCTGCTTGCCAACTTCTTGGCGCAAAACTGAAGCCTCATGAAGGGGAAACCCTGAAGAGGTTAGTTATTTTTTTTTTAGCTTCACGCTGTATCTCACACATAGCAGGGGTAGGCAGAGGGAACCCGAGAACCTAGTGTTAAGACACCTGCCCCCACTTTCCGAATTGAGGCATTGCGCTGAGTGGCGGAAACTCAACGCCGCACTTTGCCTTTGTTATTTTAGAGCGAGGAAATGAAAATTACTTAAATTCTTATATTTCCTGAGTGGGAATCGAACCCACAACGTGTCGCTTCGACAGGCATAGTGAAAACAAGCTTTAGTCTGCATCTTCGTTTGCGAGGACTACTATCTTATTTACTTATATGTCTTAAGATTACTCTGGAAATCGCTATTTTAGCAATGGAACGCATAGTGTACATTGTTGTTGTCGTTCTTGTACTATATTTACTTTTATTTCATCCTCTTATTTCGATGCACACTAAAAAGTTTTATTATTATTACTAGTGTCTCATTGACGTTAACAACGTTGTCTTTAGCAATGTATATATAAACATGGATGTCAACCATGGTAGTGTGTAACATTTATTTTGTTAATTTAATATACTTTATGCATTATTTTTTAAAAAAATTTAGCATTCTCCTTCTTTATATAAACTATAAGTGTGCCAAGTTTCATGCTCCTCCGTCCGCGTAACTTTTGTAAGAAGGGGAACGAAGTTTTTGCTTCACGTATATATATATATATATATATATATATATATATATATATATATATATATATATATATGTTATTTATATACATTTATTTATAAATTGTAATTCTATCTAATAATTAATTTCCAGGCTAAAGCAGAGCTGGTTAAATCAGGCATGGCGCCAGAAGCTATAGCAAAGATACTGCCACACAAAGTTTTTAAAGGCAACAGACCTACTAACTCCATTGTTGTGAAGAAAGTATCACCTTTCACGTTAGGAGCTCTTATTGGTAAGAAAAAATATATAAAACGTAGCTGGAATCGAATCCGCACCTCTTTTTATAAAAAAAAAATTAATAAGGGACATATGGTTTAATTAACTAGAGTACTTACAGTAACAATACCTTGGAAACTGTCAAAAGCCGCGGGTTCGAATACCGCGATGAAAAAAAACTTTTACTCATGAGTTTTTTTTCTTTTAAATGTAAAAATATACTTGTACAAACAACAGCGTAAAGCTAAAAATAAATAAATAATAATAATAATTAATTTACAGCAATGTACGAACACAAGATCTTCACTCAAGGAGTAATATGGGACATCAATTCCTTCGACCAGTGGGGAGTTGAGCTCGGGAAACAGCTAGCCAAGGCCATTGAGCCGGAACTCCAAGGTTCGAGTCCCGTGTCGAGTCACGATGCCTCTACCAACGGCCTTATTAACTTCTTGAAGGAAAATTTTGCTTAAAATAATGTTTTTTATAGTAATTTTATTGTTTTTGTAGTGTTGATACTATGATCATTTTTGTTTGTGAGATTTTTGTTGAAATGGTTGAATTGTTTTTGGTATATTTGAAAAGTAAAATAATTTTTGGTAAAATTAAAAGAAGTACTTAATAAGTTTCTTCAAATGTCTGCCCTAAAGTAAATGTCATTTACCTGCTTGTTGTAAAATCTTTACCTAAATTTTAATTGAAATAAAAACAAGAATAATATATGTGGGACGTAATAAAAAATCGATTATATTTTCGAATCGATATTTTAATAAAAATTAAATAAATTTATGAACCATAATGGATGGTAAAAATAAAGAAGTATAACAGAAAAAGACCTTTTTAGACATTTTACCATTTCTCTCTTTTGGTAAAGATCTTATATTTTATTATTAACGCTTTATGTTTCTTATTTATATTATTTAATACACTAAATATTTAAGTACTCACGTTGTATTTTGAAATGTATATGTATAGATCAAATTATATGAAATAAAACATTAATTGTTCGAATAGATGTTTTGTTTTTCTCCCTTCTCTCTACTTCTTCTTTTCTCTCCTTCTTTTTGTTTATATTTCCTATATTAATATTATATAAAAAACATAATTATAAAAAACAAAAACCTGACTGAAACAATTCTACAAATTTAGGAAGCAAATACAAATAAAGTAAGCTATAAAAGCTAGTTATGGGTTATATATTTGAAATGTGCTAATTAAATAATTTCATTTGACACCCCACATAGTACCCATCAATGACTTTTCTGTTTTTATTAATGACGTAAAATCCTCTAGAGGACGCGAATTGAATTAAGAGTCACGTCACATATCTAGGACCACTTGGAGTATCAATACCTAACTAACGTCACCTTGTTTATGTAATTCGGTCTAGGAGTTTAGAAGATATGAGGTAATGAAGAATATTACAAACATATATGTTGTAAGAGAACGGAGTGTCTTAACACTAGGTTCTCGGGTTCCCTCTGCCTACCCTGCTACCGCGGGATACAGCGTGAAGTTAATCGCATAATCGCATATATGGTATGCGCGAAAAACATAACCCTCCTCTGACGGTCGGGTAAAAATACTACTAATATAATTAAATAAAATAAAATAAATTTATTTTGTGAGCTTTACGCTTTATTCCGCATAGCAGAGTAGTTAAAAAGAACATAGTGTCAATACACTATTCGTGATTTACCCTATTCAAGACATTAACAGGATAAGAAATGAACATACATACATACATACATACATAGCATCACGCTGTATCCCGCATATAGCAGGGTAGGCAGAGGCAATCTAGTGTTAAGACACTCCCTCCCCCACTTTCCGCCGTATTGAGGCATTGCGAGCTGAGTGGTGGAACTCAACGCCGTGCTTTATCTTTGTTAAAAATCTAATTCCCAATTCGCCCCGAAGTGGGAATCGAACCCACAATCAATATAGTTTCCAGTTAGATTGTGTCCCACTGCGTCAAAATGGCTTGTTAATAATAAGGGATTTGATGGATGTAAATCTTAATTAAAAAAGTCTATTTAAAAAGGTCATATTTACACAAGATAACTGAACAAATGCAAGCTTCAGCCAACTGTTCAACAGATGATAGTCCTACAGACTGAATTTAAATTAAAAATATAGTACTGGATACATACCAACAATATTTTTGTTTTCGGTACAATATTCCAAACTAGTAACATCAAGTAAAGTTTTTAACTATTGTATAGATTACTAGCTTTCCGCCCGCGGCTTCGCCTGCGTGGAATTCGGTTATATCCCGCGATATGATAAGGAGTATCCTATAGTCTTTCCCAAGGTCTAGACTATTTGTCAAAATTGGTTAAGTGGTTTATGTGTCAAAGTTGTAAACAGTTAAACAATCTTACATGATTTTATGTTCGATTATGAGGAACTTCCATACAAACTTTCATCCCCTATTTCAACCCCCTCTATCATTTTTTTCGCGATAAAAAGTATCCTATGTCCTTTCCCAAGTTTAGTTCTATCTTCATACCGAATTTCATCAAAATCGGTTTGGTGGTTTAGGCGTGAAAGTGTAACAGACAGACAGTGTTACTTTCGCATTTATAATATTAGTAATTATTATTATTATTTTATAAGATAATATATGCCTCCTTTCGAAGTAGTCTTTTCGTACATGTTATTTTTTGTTTGTGGTTTTTTTTTCTGTTGTTGGTATCTATGTAAAATGGAAATTTCTTTAATGTATGCAATAAAGAGTTTATTTATCTATATATTAAAAACGAATTATTTTTAAGTAGTCATTTAGCTAAATGGAAATCGTTTATATATAGAAAATTTTTTTTGAAAATAGAAAAAGTTGGCAAGTCTCATTACTGGCGGTAATATTATTGGATATTTTTGTTTTCAAAGTATTAAATTTTTAATATACCAATTCAATAACAATTATTTTAGTGATTATTATTATTTTTATGTCAATTACTTATTTTTTACTATTTATTTAGGTTTCCGCCTCTACCACCGGTCTTAGCTTTCTCTTTGTTAGCATTCTTCTTGTCTTCTTCAGCTTTGCGTTTTGGATTCGGTGTAGTTGATAACAATCTGTAATAAGTATTTTTTTATTTTTTTATTGATAACGGACGGCAACGAGCAGAAGGACCACCTGATGGTAAGTGGTTACTCGCTTCATAGACATTCACAACACCAGAGATGCCAGATGCGTTGCCAACCCAGAGGATACTGATGGAAGGGGACAATGTAGTAGTCCACTATCAGAACCACCACATTTTAGAAGAAAGGATGGGTGGGAAAGGGAAAACCTGGCCAGAACCGAACACATCATAAGATATTTGAGCAGGTTCGTCTTTGACATGATAGTGGTCGCGAGCCAGACGGAGGACGAACCTCCTACCACCTAATAAAATATAGTAATAAATAATTTTTAATATTTTTAAATAAAATATTTTAACCTGATTTGTCACGTATATTAACGTCATGGGTTCGATTCCCACTTGAGGGAACGATAATATTTAAATTATTTTCTTACTTATTTTTCATTCTGATAAAACAAAGTGCGGTATTGAGTTCCGTCACTTAACATGTCTTAAATACGGGCGGTAAGTGACGAACAAAGTGTCTTGACACTAGGTTCTCTCTATTATGCTACATAGCTTCACGCAGGGTAGCTTCATGTGGGGTAGGCAAAGGGAACCTGAGAGCCTTGTGTTAAGACACTCCATTCTCTTTTAACATTTCCATTCCCCACTTTCCGCCGAATTGAGGCATTGCGTGCTGAGTGGCGGAACTCAACGCCGCATTTTGCCTTGTTACCAAACCCATTAAATGAAAATACTAAACTATTACGTTTCCTGGAGTAGGAATCGAACCCACATCCTGTCGCGTTTACAGTCGCACGCTTGTGCATCTGCGCCACGACAGGGATATAAAAAGTATAAAATTTGTTTTGAAATATCAATGTTGAAAATATAATATAATAATCCGAAATTACATGAATTCACGTCAGCGTCAACCATGAATATAATTTTAAATGACGTGAATTCACGTCAGTTGTCGCGAATGTTAATATAGTGTCATAATGGTAGGTTTTATTTGCTAACTCTATTATAACGGGTGTCCCAAAATTAACGCAAGATTTGAATTCGAACTGCAGCCGCTAAGCTTTCACTATTTTTGAAATATTCTTTAATAATGAAGACACGTTGTTCTATCCTGTAACGCTCCATTTTTAATAACCCTATACTGTTAGCTGTCAAATTGCTTTTTTTTCAGGGTTGCCAACACTTCACTGCACAAATGGCGGCAAAGTCAAATCTTGTGCTAATTTTGGGACACCCTATATTTGGGATACGTGTGCAAATAAGAAAACAACTCCATACCTTAAAGAACCCATCCAGTCTCCCTTGCACTGAGCCAGAACGGGCTTTCAATAATTTCTTTGCCCCATTCCTCACTCTGTCTTCACTGAACTGCTTATCACCACATAGGAACTTTACTAGACCTTCCTCATCAGGGTCCGTCCATTTTAACTGTAATTAATATGTATATATTATATATTTTATATTCATTTATTTTATTAAAAAAGTATTGTTAGCAGAATATTTAGAATTATTTTGTATAAGCATTGTTCCTAAGTAAGCTAAATATTTTCAAATAAAAACAATGAAGTGATTAAATTAATGGATAAGAAATTAATCGCAGCTGCCTGTCTTGTTTTTAGAAAGGTTTGTAGGTTCTTGTGTGTGTGTGTTTTTAGGTTCTTGTGTGAGTGTGTGGGTGTGTATGTTTGTAGTTTCTTGTTTGTGTGTGTATGTGCTTATAGTTTCTCGTGTGCATATGCATGTGTTTCATGTGTGTTTGTAGGTCTTCGTGTCTATGTGTGTTTGAGGGTTTTCATTTGCGTTTGTGAGTTTTCGTGTGTGTGCAAATGTGTACATTTATTTGTGGTTACGCATATCTGTGTGTAGAAACTTACTTCAATATCCTTCCCATCACTAACTTCAGGTTCAATGAACAATCGTCTCGCGTTCTCAAAAGCCCAGTTCTCTGGCGGTTGATATTTTTTAGTATCAATATTATGTAGAACCTCCTCTATAGAGCGGTGTTGTTTTATCAGTTCTATTGCTCGTTTGGGACCGATGTGCCCTCGTATGGACTCACAGTAGTCACAGCCGAGGAGTATACAGAGGTCTATGAACTAAATAAAAAGAAATAAGTTAATTGTTAATTGGAAATCTTAATAGAATGGAGTGTCTTAACACTAGGTTCTTAGGTTTCTTAACTACTTGCTTTCATTTAGAGGAGTAGTCTGAGAAACCTCCACTCTGTTCTTCACTTTCCACCCGAAATGAGCCATTGTAGTTAGGTGAATTATGTCTTAGTTAGCTCCCCTTAGTGCACTACGCTCTTCTTTTTTCAGAGTGCAGAAATAAAAATATCTTTCGATGGGAATCGAACACATAACCAAACGCGATTTCAGTCGATGTACCATCGCGCCTCGACAGCCTCGATATTAATCAATCTAAAATATTTCAGTAATTGTGAAGATAGTAAGGTATCAAAAAAGGTCATAACAAAAATAATTAAAATTTTAAAAAGAAAAAGAATACAGACTACAAATAAAATGGTTTATATATATATATATATATATATATATATATATATATATATATATATATATATATATATATATATATATATATTATTATGAATCATCAAAAGTTCACCCAATAAAAAAGTTGGTGCATAACACACAAATAAAATTGTAGTTTTTTTTAAAAGCTTTTTTTTTTAAAAAAGTTTTTTTTTAAAAGTCCTTTTTTTGAAGTCAATTAAAAATAAAAAAAATCTAGAGATAAGAAATAAAATGTTAGCTTTTAAGAAATAAACAAAAACTTACCTCATTAAGTGATTTAACTCTAATCCTGTTAACACATTATCCAGATGGAACTCTTGGACGGCATCTCCCAGCTTCGGAGTAGTCATGTCTTTGAGAAGAACATTGGATCCAAATGTTAAGGCATCCATATCTTCAGTGGCAACAGCATATACTTTACCAGCTTTTACCTAAAAATTGGTTTTTATTTTTAAATGTTATTATGTAACTATTGTAGTACAGTGTGGGATTTGATTTGCACTTAGGGATGATTAATAATGAGATCTTTGATTTAGCAAACTAAATGACTATTTTAACTGGATTAATCGTGACATATTTTAGAATGTAGAAATACATTTTTGGAAACCCGATATTGAATACTTTTACAGTAGTCCGTGGTCACAGCAGACTCCTACCTGTCTAAGTGTAAAATATACAGGTTTAATCCGGTCAAAATAATTTCATTAATATGAGGATGTGAATATTTTTTATATTTAAATTATTTTCATTCTTACACTTTGGTAAAATGTTTGTTAACACCTTAACTTCATAGTGTCTTGACTATAAATACTCTCTAACTACCCTGTTGAAGTGCGAAACTGCTCATTTATTTCAATCATAGGCATATAAAAAGATATTTAAAAATATTACTTTTATAAATTATAAGGTAGAACTGTATCGTACGATAAATTACAATAAATTAGAACATGAGATTTGTTTGGTGGTAGGAGGTTCGTCCTCCGTCTGGCTCGCGACCACTATCATGTCAAAGACGAACCGCCAAATATCTTATGATGTGTTCCGGTTCGATGGCATGTAAGCCAGGCTTTCCCCTTTCCCACCCATCCTTTCCCCAAAATGTGGTGGTTCTGATAGTGGACTAC
>JAKGSA010000907.1:152634-171378 GCA_033558755.1 Philaethria dido
TAAATAATAAATTATAAGATAGAACTGTATCGTACATTAAATTACAATAAATTAGAACATGAGAAAAATAAGGGTAGAACAGAAGTAATAAGAAAATCTCACCAAAGCAGCACACTGTGCTTCAGCTTCACATGGTGCCTCTACTACAGGAACTCCCATTAACTTTAGCAGCTGCCTCGCTTCTTCACCATGCTGTTTTGTTACTTTCACTAGTCGGCGGTTAAACTTTTCTATAGATGCTTTATCACCTACAAAATGGTAATAAAATACCTAATTGAACTAAAATATATATTAAATAAAATAATAAAATTATATTTTATATACTTTGGACCTTAATATTATAATGTATACCAATCACATAATTTTAACCAGGCACAATCTTAACACCTGTCGTGGCGCAGAGGTACAAGCGTGCGACTGTAAGCTTGTCAGGTTGTGGGTTCGTTTCCCACTCCAGGAAATGTAAAATTTAGTATTTTCTTTTCTTGGGTTTGGTAACAAGGCAAAGCATGGCGTTGAGTTCCACCACTCAACACGCAATGCCTCAATTTGGCGGAAAGTGGGGAACGGAAATGTTGAAAGAGAACAGAGTGTCTTAACACTAGGGTCTCTGGTTCCCTCTGCCTACCCCGCTATATGCGGGATACAGTGTGAAATAAAAAAAAATTAACAATCTTTAAAAATTTTACCAAAATTTTTCAAATCATGGTAAAAATATAAAGTTACTACAAGGATATAGCCTTTTTTACTTATAAGACACTGATGAGATGTCAAACTCAAGATGCCATAAATTAAGGACTTCATTTAACCTAACAAATATCAACTGAATATCCAAAAACATTATTTATAAAAATGACAATTAATTATTAAATATTATGCTCTACTGGAGCAACTACATACCAGCTTCAGTAGCCTTCTGAAGTTCTTTTTCAGCTTCTTCTCTTCTCTCTGCTCTTTTGTTTAATTGATGGGATTTCATGTCTGGTGGTTTACCATCAAATACGTAAACTGGTTTGATACCATTTTCTACAAGACGAATAGTCCTATAGAAAGTACCCATTAAATGTGATGTAGTTTCTCCATCAACTGATGTTAGTTGTGCACCTGATTATAATGTAAAGAATTATTGAAATTTTTAAATTATACGTATAAGAAAATAAATATTTCACAATATTTTTGCTATTATAATAATTAAATTAATTACCTTCACTCCTTACAGCTATTAAGAACTGATACAAGCTCATAGATGCATCAATCGCCACCTTTCTTCCTGTTGATATTAAAAAAACTTTTGTGAATAAACACTTTAAGCTTAAGTTATATGTTTAAATGGAATATTTACATACCAAAATAGTTTTTGATTTCCATTTCTTTCACTGCTTGCGGTGCAATGTCAGCTATTAGCTTAGATAAACCTATAATACCCATCTTGTTTAGGTTCTAATAGAAACGTAGTCTTAACTCAATTTCAAAGCATTTAAATATATACTTTAGAAATATTTCTTTAGCTTAAGGTAATTTTATTGTAAAACGAACTCAAATTATTAGACAGCCGGCGTCATGAAGGCGGGAAATTTGACATATCATATATTATTATTAACTTAAAATTTTAGGGCTGTACAATATACAAAGTAGAAAAGAACAAAACATCGATATGGTGTTATCGATCATATTATTACTAAATACTAAATATTTACTAATTTACCTTGTAAAAATATTCTTAGTATCGTAAATGTGTTTTTTTTTAAGTATAACTTCAATTTTACCATAAAAATCTACAAAATATAACAAATGCATTACCAAAACGTAGTCTATAGATGTGTCAATAATTGTATTTAGGACTAATACTTTAATTTTTATGAAATAAAGAATTAGATACTTATTATAATAGTCACTTTTTATATTATATATCATTATATACTTTTTATAATTGAAAATAACTTTGAAGTTATTAAATTATATTTTAAAAAAGAAAACACCCTTATTGATTGCATTTAATATTATTATTCCTTTGTTTATTTGATAAGTTAAAGTGCTAGATTCTCAAGTGTCTTATAGTATTTTTTAAAGAAAAAGCTTCACAATGGGAAACTATTTTTCAATTAACTTAGAAGAACATTATAAACAAAATGAAAAATTCTTACAAACTGTAAATGAAATCAATGTAAGTAAAAATATTCTAGAAAAAAGTATAATATACTTTCTGAGTAGCAAGTTAAACTAATAATAATTACTGTTCTATGTTCTATAGATGGAAAGACAAATTCAATTGAGAAATCAAATGGCAGAAAGACAAAGAGCTATGGAAATGGCAAAGAATAGGGATTTATTTCTTTGGTATACAACATTTTATTTTGCTGCTGCAACTGGCCTGTTCGCTGGGTAACTACACATTCAATAATTATAAACTTCAAATGCTTAAATATAATTTAATATATATCATTAGGAATCCAGTCCTAAATCAAATATTTTTTAAATATTTTTTTTTTTTTAATAACTAATATATATTTCTGTTGTACAGATTTAGAAGAACAAAGCGGACCTATTTCTTATTTCCTCTTTTGCCTTTGACTTTTGTTAATCTTTATTACTGGGATCTTGCATATGGGAATAAAATGCACCGTCTGAGATGTAAGTTAATCAAAACATTTTTAATTTGATGATTATTCAGCTCACTGCAACTATATACAATAATCATATAAAATATTTTCATTAGAATATATGATATAAAATATTTTTTTAAATAATTCGTTAAATATTTTAGTGGAAGCTGAACATATAATGACTCATGAATCTGATATGCTGTTGCTGCCTTGTGGACTGCCCACTCCGTCGTCAATTGATCAAGGTCGTAGAGATGAAGAAGAAAAGCAAAAAATTCACCCTCCTATGCCTTAAATAATTATTGAAAATGTGCTCTGAGGTGTGCCTTCATTGCATTGTAACTTAGAAGGCATTGATCATTCAATGTATCTGCTAGAAAGCTTTTATCCTAAAAAGATTACTCATTAAAACTTAAAATTGTTCTATAAAATAATCTCAATTGGTCAATATTATAAAGTTACTAACTTTTCCTATTAGTATCTTCTATATTGAATTAACTTCTCATCTAAAACTAAATCTATTTTATGATTATGGTAATAATATATTTATATTAATTGAATTTACATGAAATTAGCATTTTTTATTTATAATTAAATTAAACAGGTTTAGTTTTGCATTTCTTTAGAATAAGTGTAGTAGGCCAAACTAATTAGTACTTAAGTAGAGAGGTTTATATTATTTATTAGAATTATTTATGGACGCTTGTTAAAAACATCGAATATTAAATTAGTTTTGAAGATATTTTTTGTGATACTTTTTTTTTTTTAAATTGCAGCAATTTTTTATATTTTGTTATTCTTTACTTATAAGATTTATGCACAATAAATATATGTGGTGCAAATCCATTTTACAGCCTAACTATGTGATAGTTTTCTCACTTTAAAAGTATTTTCATGATTGTGTTAGTATTGTAAGGATTTTATATATAAAGGTTAATGTTTATCCATTCACACAATAAGTATTATTAGGATAGATTTTTCTGATGTTATGTATTTCATATTTAACTATCAACGTTGTTTCGAATAAATTTTTTAAAATTAAAATTATTGTTTTATTTTCAATTCAGGCTTAATAAGGTCACAAAAAAATGCTTAATAAATTTCTATTATCGATTACTTGAAAAAATCGATTATATTATTTTTTTAAGGCCATCATTATTGTAATTGACAGCTACGGTTGCCAATTTCCATGGCAACGAACATAATGTTTGGCGCCGTAAACAAATGAATTACGTGTAACACAATAAAACGTGCTGCTAAAAATTTTCATAAAAATTGTACTTATTTAATACAGTGGTGTTCAGCTATGGACTTCGTGTTTAATTTTATTTAATTCCTATTACCAAGTAAGTGTATTTCAAGATATTTTAAATTTTATGAAATAGTGATTATGTATTGGTTATTGACGTGGTTGCCCGGTATACAAATATAATCAATATTATTTAATATTTTGGTAGTCATGCTACTGTATTCAAATTAGTGTACGATATTCAATGTAATTTGCATATTAGATACCCGTATTTTTGAATAAAGAGGATTCCCTATGAATATTTATTGGCGTTTTACAATCGAACTTTACAGCGGCTTGTACAGACGCTCAGTTAAAAATGAATCAGGCTCAAAATGTTAAGCGCGATGAGAAAAAGAAGGAAGTTTCAAATAAAATTTCGAAAAAAAGTCCAGAGAAAAATATGTCTGAGATCGACGAACATATACTGAAAAGATTTGACATTAAGAAGCGCCTGGGTAAAGGCGCGTACGGTATTGTATGGAAGGCTGTGGACAAGAAGACTAAGGATGTAGTTGCTATTAAAAAGATTTTTGACGCTTTTCGAAACCAAACTGACGCTCAAAGGACGTTCCGCGAAATTATTTTTTTACAATCCTTTCGCAATCATCCAAATATCGTCAAACTACATAGCATACACAGGTAAAGTAATATTTATTTTATTAAAAAAATAACTTTGTAATTGTAAAAATGAACTATTCATTTCAATAAATATTTTTCATACTACAAGAATTTAATTTAGGAACTTGATCACAATTTTATGTAAAAATATGTTTAATAAGCTAACAAAAAACCTAGACGTTCTATAAAAAATGCTGACCCATTTTGTTTATTGGACGCTTACTTATAATAAATGTTATTTCATTATCTAAATTAATTTAAATTAAAATCGGCATGTTAAATACGGACATTATAAATAACAATGTCTTTTTTAAAAGAAAAATAATAAAATTAGTGCTTAATTAACCTAAATGAAAAAACTATCATCCTATGTAGTTATATCAGAATTGGTAAGATTTCCTAAACTAGGACTCGAACCCACAATCATAACATGACACTTCTTAGCTGCGCGAACGTAGAATCGATTTTTTTTAAATTTAAAAATCGATATTTATATATTTCTATCGATTCTAGAGCATTAAACAATCGTGATATCTACCTCGGTTTTGAATACATGGAGACGGATTTACACAATGTAATAAAAAGAGGTAATATTTTAAAGGACATACACAAGAGGTACATAATGTATCAAATGTTGAAGGCGACTAAGTATATTCATTCTGGTAATGTAATACATAGAGACCAGAAACCGAGTAACGTGCTTATCGATAGTGCTTGCAGGTGAGTTAAGTTAAAATAAATCTTTTACTTTTAGCAAGATAGGTAAAGGAAAGGGTGTATAGCTTAGTGGTTAGAACACTAGGACAGCACCACTTTATAAGAGGTGCGGGTTCGAGACCCACTACGTTAAAGCGAAAGTTAAAGTCACTTCGGTTTTTAACTGAAGTCGTGATATTGTGAGTTTAGAAGAAACGCCAAAGCAATCGAATAAGTAGCGGAACTAAACGCCGCATTTGTCTTACCTGGGCGGAGATATTAAAGTAATTTATATATAATATTATCCCGAGATTCCGAGTATTATAATAATTTTCATACATTTTTTTCCTCTTTTTTGAGTTCGAACCCATAACCATTGTGCTAGCAATTAGACACTGTTCTGTGGGAGGAGATTGTGTCTCTAAATATTTACTTTTAGGTCAATTTAGTTTTTTTTTTATTTTAAAATAAGAAGAATATAATATTATTTTTGCGTGTCAGCCCATATCTGTCATGCCGTGTCGAATCTACTTGCCTGTTTAAGCACGCGAGACACATTAAATGTATTGTTTTATATATGACTTAAGTATCTATTTATGGATAGTTCCAAATACTTTTATTTGCGCAAAGTTTTTGTTTTGTAAGATTATTAATTTTTTTAAATATATTTTTTTTAATTTTTATTATTTTAAAGTTTAAAAAGTGATTCTGTTGTTTTCTTGTTGTTTAAAAAATATATTTTATGCTGACGCTGTTAAATATTAATTTAGATGTATTTATCTTTTTTATAAAATAAATATTAGAAAGGAAGAATAAAAGTTGATCTTTATAAATTTTATTAAAAAAAAATGTGTTAAATCACGTCCTAAAAAACCTACCTGCGTTAGTTCTTAGGTAAAAAAAAAATACCTTATATGTGTAAGTAAAATATTAATTCTTCTTGTTAGGGTAAAAATAGCTGATTTCGGTCTGGCTAGATCGGTATCATCGATGTACTCCGGTGGCGAGGAAGGGGCGGATCCATGTTTAACTGATTATGTCGCGACTCGTTGGTATAGAGCACCCGAAATACTTATTGCTAGTAAAAAGTGAGTAATATATGAAGGCGTTAATAGATTGATAAGTCGACTGGTATATATTTTTTTTTTAAACCACGACGGTGGCAACAAGGCATACGGCCCACCTGATGGTAAGTGGTTACCGTGGCCTATGGACGCTTGCAACACCAGGGGCATCACTTACGCGTTGCCGACCCTTCAAAAACCTATTTATTCCCCTTTTGAAGAACCCCATATTGTAGCCCTCTGGGAAAACCTCGGCAGGGAGATCATTCCACAATTGGAGAGTCCGCGGAAGAAAGTTCCTTTGAAATCGAACTGTTCGGGACCATTTAGGCTCCAAAGTGTGAGCATGAACTCCCTGTCGATGGCGAGCGGTGCGATGGTGAAAAGTAGTATAATATATGCTAGGATTGTTTAATTCGTAATGTGAATAAATTACTACATACACAAATTTCAAGCATATTAAAAGCTTTTAGGTATAAAAGTATTTAAATAACGTAAGAACAGAATTAATAGATAAAACTAAATTTAAAAATGCCTTCACTGAGTACTTCAAAGTATGCCTTTTTCATTTATCAACTTATTGAAACAGTTATTACTTAGTATTTATCAATATAATAAATGAGTGACAGACAATGTACACGCGTAATTACTTTTTTTTTTTTTTTTATGCCACGACGGTGGCAACAAGGCACACGGCCCACCTGATGATAAGTGGTTACCGTGGCCTATGGACGCTTGCAACACCAGGGGCATCACTTACGCGTTGCCGACCCTTCAAAAACTTACTACCCATAGATTAGCATATAGGCTCCATAAGGAGCGTTAAGGGAATTTTCGATATATGCTACGAAAACGGGAAACCACGAGTTTTTTGGATTTATAGGCCACGCAAACGATGTCGCGGGATATAGCAAGTACTCTATATAATCGCTATATCGCTATATCGCGCAGAGGCACAAACGTGCGACTGTAAACGCGACGGGTTGTGGGTTCGATTCCCACTCTAGGAAATGTAAAAGTTTAGTTTATTTTCATTTCCTTGGTCTGGTAACAAGGCAAAGCGCAGTGTTGAGTTCCGCCACTCAGCACGCAATGTCTCAATTCGTGGGGAATGGAGTGTCTTAACACTAGATTCTCAGGTTTCCTCGGCCTATCCTGCTATATTTAATATATTTTCATTTTATGTATGAATTATTTTATTAAGTTACACAAAAGGCATAGACATGTGGTCTCTTGGCTGCATCTTAGGGGAGATGCTGACCGGCAAGCCGCTGTTCCCCGGCACTTCTACTGTTAACCAGATTGAAAGGATCATGGCAGCGTTGCCGAGACCGTCGTCTGAAGGTATTTTAGTGAATTTATTTTTGTAATTAATATTTATATGAACTTATAAAATATTTTCGTTGTTAACTGTGACAGACAGACAGACAATGTATATCCGAAACTACTAGCATTGAAATTTGGGAGCGCTGAGACAGGATTTGTCGAATCGATTGAGTACAGAAAGAGCGAATTTAGAGGCTTTTTTGTAATTAAGTCGTGAATCCGGTTGTTGTGCTTAGTCTCCTGAATGTGGCTCTTGGTCTTGTAGCTAAAAAAAAATGAAAATTATTTTAATAAGAAACCTCCCGAGTGGGAATTAAGCTCACAGCCACGTGTACCCTCAAACACTGTGTACTAATTTTTAAATCCTTATATATTCATTCTATTGTAACGGTTTTGTATTCAATAAAGTGTTTCTGTCTATCTATCTATCACTTTCTAACTTCGCTAATAGGTTACGTTTTTCGATGATTTACTCTAAAACCCCATCACTAAACAGATATATCATCAGTGTGCACTGGCTACGGTTCCTCGTTAATACGCGAACAAGCCTCCACAAACACTTGTGGTACCCTCACCGCGATCTTGTCGTGTGCACCGCGAGATGCATCTGATCTGGTCCAGCAGCTGTTGATATTTAATCCTGCCAGACGATTGAGTGCGGAAAGAGCGTTGCATCATGAATATGTGTCTAAGTGAGTGTTTTTTTTTAAATTTATTGTATGTAGCGCTATTTTTTTAATTTTTTCTATTCTATTTTAAACAATAGATTTTTTAATGTTATTAGGAGAAGATATAAATTGGTAAGTATAAGTTGTGTATCCAAATAAATATGAAAGTTTGTAAGGTTTGTTCCTCTTTAATCCAATAACGATTGAACAGCTCTAGGTGAAATTTTACAGTAATGGATATATTACTTACCTTATACCTGTATCAAAATAACACATTATTGGTTATAATATTACCTTATTTACCATTACCATCAATAAAAAGAGATTTTAATAATTTAAATATTAATAGATTCGTCAAGGAAAACTTTTGGACTTACATACATACATATCTTCTCGCTGTATCCCGCATATAACAGGGTAGGCAAAGGGAACCTGAGAACCTAGTGTCAAAACACTCCGTTCCCCACTTTCCGCCGAATTGAGGTATTGCGTGCTGAGTGGCGGAACTCAATGCCGCGCTTTGCCTCGTTACCAAATTCAGGAAGTGAAAAATTCCATTTCCTGGAGTGGGAATCGAACCCACAACCTGTCGCGCTTACAGTCGCACGCGTGTGCCTCTGCGCCACGAGAGGCACAACTTTTGGACTTCTTGTTACGAAAATTATAAGGACAAAGTTTTATTTGTCTGTAGAAGAACTGCACAGTTCATAAGTCCAATATATTTTATGATAATTCGTTAGAAATATATTTAATTAAAAAAAAAAAAAAACACCTACTACCATGCGTTTAACGTACACTTTTTTAAAAGTTAAATATCTAATAAAATGACAAATATTACTATCATTGATGAAAACTAAATAAATATTTTTTTTTTATTTAATAACTAAATATAGATTTCATCGAGAAAAAGACGAACCAATTCTCTTATCAGACGTGTTACTGCCGTTACGAGATGATAAACAAATGTCGGTAGATGATTACAGGAATAAGCTATACAGTATCATGGCGAAGGGTTTCCAAAATTGTAACCAGCCAAGGAAAACTCAATCAAGGTTAGTTTTTAATATATAGGTATATATTTTTTAGGTGGTAGGAGGTTCGTCCTCTGTCTGGCTCGCGACCACTATCATGTCAAAGACGAACCGCCAAATATCTTGTGATGTGTTCCGGTTCGATGGCATGTAAGCCAGATTTTCCCCTTTCCCACCCATTCTTTCCCAAAAATGTGGTGGTTCCGATAGCGGACTACTACATTATCCTCCCCTTCCGTCTCTATCCTCTAGGTTGGCAACGCATCTACAACATCTATGGTGGTGTAGATGTTCATGGGCGAAGGTACCACTTACCATCAGGTGGTCCTTCTGCTCGTTTGCCATCCGTTATCCATAAAAATATATATATATATATATATATATATATATCAATTATATTATTGTACGGGTGTGAATATGTTGATAAGTCGATTTAGATATATATATATTTTAATTTTTATTTATTTATTAGGATTGTTTTATTTATAGAGTAATTATCTTAAGCTATTCAAACAAAAACATGTTATTATCTTAGTAGAACATGTTTTTATAAACTAAGAAAAGATTTACTGATGAAAGTTGAGCTTAAACCTGCCTTGAATATATGCATTTTTGATTTATTCATTTATTCACGCTTGGTAATATATAAAATATTGCGACGATTGTGGACGCGACGTCTATGGGTTCGATTCTCATTCGGGGAAATGGGTACATTAAAATTATTATTATTATCTCCCTCTGGAGCGATAAAGCACAGCGTTGACTTGCCGCACTCAACAAGCAATGTCTACAAAATGAGCGGAAAATGTATTGGAGGAGGAGGAGGACATTTATATGTGCTTCTCTCTTCTTATAATAATATTATTTCATTTTCAGCAAATCTCAAACGCTAACTACCAAAAGCAAAAGCTTCCAAGAGGCAGAAACAAAAATATATTCAAAATCGAAACACAGTGTTTCCGCCGACCAGAAACTAAGAAAACCGAAAACCATAGAGAAACCCATAAAAGAATATAAATCTGACCAATGTATAAAGCCTATGAAAGCTACTAGAATGTTCGAGGGCAAAAGTCAAAATTGGTTAGAAAGTGGGGATTATTATCAAAAATCGGGTTTTTCGGATATGGAGTGTCATAAAAATGTTTACAATTTGGAAAAGAAAAATGTTCAACAAAGAAGGAACTCTACTTCATTTTCTAATATGAGTATAGGTGATGGGAGTTTCTATGGGGAAAGGCATGGCGTGATAACTGCCAGCGCTTTAATGGATCTTAGAACTAGTATGAGATGAAACCATTTTGGAAATTAGATTTTAGATTTTGTGTGGGTTTTATGAAATTGTTGCTTGTTTTTTTTTTTTTTAATTTAAATTTAATATCTTGTCTTCTTCCTGTTAACAATGCTGTATGTATTTTTGACTTTTATTTTTTGATCTTTTAATCACTTTGAAAAAATCTGTTTTGGGTAATATTAAAAGTCCACTTCTTACATTTCATATAAAAAAAAAAAAAATCGATTTGAGCTTTTCTTTAAATGGCCGTTTTTCATGTGACAATGTCAATAGGGAGAAGCGATCTATAATTATTTTGTCTTTCATTAAAAAAATATTTTGTAAAAAAGGTAAGCATGAATTATTTTAAATTTATGAGAATAATTATTTTGATTGTTTTTTTTTTTAATATAGAGTCTCATAGAATATATTAGAATTTAACTTTGTGATGTGTTTTTAATATTCTAGTCAATTATATGTCAAATATTTATATTTAGAACTGAATTATATACTTATTAGATTAAGTCGTGACAAACACTCAAATAAATTGATTTTAAACTCATTTTTAGTAGAAAGTAGTTAGTTATATACGTACTTTTTAGCGAAATTGGCGGAAACGAAAATGCGTAGCGACGCCATCTTGTGGTAAGTTACATCGACATTTACGATTGAGAAATACATTTTTTAAATAACTTCAAGCAAATAATAAACAGTTTAAAATGTGATAAACACTATATTTTATTAATATCTAATAATAGTGATCATAATTCAAAAATAGTTTTCAAAATTTCGAACAAATGGCGCAAAATGGCGCATGTTGTCAAAACTCATTTCATTGTTTAATTTTTATATATACTATGTAAAATTAGAAAATTAATGAATAAAACAAGTTTTATAGAATATTAGAAATTGTATTTAGTGTTTTTAAATGTTGTTTGAGACATTTTTTAAATTCTAGTCGCTCAAATATACAAGTATAGTTCCTAAGAATGAAGCAATAGAAAATATAATATAGCAATAACCATTTTTTTTCTATATTTTTAAAATCAGAAGTGACTAACGTTAAATTAATTTAAAAATTGCCATTATGTGAAAGATAAACGAAAAATCTATTTTTTGCCCATACAATTATTTCAATATACATTTTATTTACCTAATAATAAAATAAATATTATAGTAGCGTCATTTTTAATTATTGATAATTCATTTTTAATATTTTTTAACTAAATAAAAAAATACTGATATAAAAATACTGTAACTTAATAAAAAAATACTGAACATGAGTATTTTTTTTGTAGTCATCAAGTAATCTAAGAATTTAAAGTTTTTTAAAACAATGCTTAAAAAATATTTTATTGAAATAACGCCATCTTGTGTAGACCTATGAATATAGTCACTTCTGCTTTTATTTTTTGCAAAAAAAATCTTCAATACAATAATTAATACATATACAGAACTAATATTATATAAATTTATAGTAAAATTCCTAAATATTGATTTTATCTCAAATATACTGCCATAGAAGGAAGGAACTTTTGTATTAATTAGAAATTATGATAATAAAGATTTGATCAAGAATGATTTTTTGTTTTCCCGAACTTCATAATTTTTTTAAATATTAAAAAATTCCGTACAGCTTAGTAGGCAAAGAGATGGCTAATGTCAAATCACTCCGTCTACTTATATACATACATAGCTTCACGCTGTATCCTGCATATAGCAGGGTAGGCAGATTGAACCTAGTGTTAAGCCACTCCATTCCCCACTTTCCGCCTAAAATAGCGGAATTTCGTCTAACGAAAACGGTGACTTAAAATTTTTTTAAATATAACAATTCCCTGGGTGAGGATTAAACCCACAACCAATCGTCTAATAATAATCTGATAATTATAGATTTTAATGCCAATAACTTAAAATTAAAGAAACTGATTTAAAATAAAACCTAAAAAGGCTTCTTTCAAGGACTGCTAGTAACAAAAAAAAAAAACACAATCTGACATTTCAGAAAAAAACGTGATAGAGGAATAATTCAATTTTATTTTTGTACATAGTAAATAAAATGAAGATGTTATTATTATATTTCTTAGTCCCTTTATATTTTTGTGGATACAAACATATTTTAGCCATTTCTAAAATACCAGTGCTTTCTTTGAATCATAAAACCAATACAAAAAATATTACAAAAGACTCTCTAAAGGTATGTAGAGTTAATGTAATTAATAATAATAATAGTATCCTCAAGGGACTTTTGAAATATCAATGCTGAAAATATAATATATTAATTTGAAATGACGTGAATTCACGTCAACACCAACCAGGAATAGAATTTTAAATGACGTGAATTCGCGTCAGCGGTCGCGAATGTGGTAAGATGAATTCTAGCCATTGTTCGTTTTTTAGCAAATGAATTACTAACGTAATTTTTCTTGAATAATTTCAATTCAGTTCCTTCCATTCATAATGTTAATAAATCCTGTAAAAGACACTAGTGAGTATTGGCGCGAAACCGAAATATTGTCGCTTGTAAAAAACATCGATGTCGATATAGACTATGAGAAATGCGAGAAAAACTCTGATAAGATCTTGGTACATATACCCAGTAAGCGTACTGTGAGGCCGATTTGTAGAAGCACTTATGGTAAGCGTAAAATAAATATTTGCATATTTACCTACATCATATTACTATTGTGGCGCAGTGGGACAGCGACACATTGTACACCATAGGATTCCAAGTTCGATTTTCGCTCAGGAATTATTTAAATTAATTTATTTTCCCCTACTTTGGTAAGATAAACGCAAAGGTGATTTACTTAACAGTTAACACGCAATATCTCTATTTTGGGCGGAAAGTGGAGAATGAAATATATTGAGTATTGTTGTCCTGCAAGCTTTTATAAGTAGTATGATATAGAAACCTCAGTGTGGGAGATATTCTTAAGCGTTTTGCTTTTGCGTTTTTACCCGTCGTAGGAATTTTGAGAAATTGTCTCATAGTCACGTTACTCAAGCAGTCAATCAGTTAATAAAAAAAGTAACTTATTTAAAAATAATAACAAAAATATTACTTGAAGATAATAAGATAAATTTACAATATTTTTTAGATTATCAATTATGCCCCCAATGTCCACGCTTCAATAATTATACTGAGTGCGAATTGTTCCGTGATTCTTGTATGTAAGTTTTGCTTAATATCTTTTTTACCACCTTTATTAATATTTCGCAAATTAGACATGTAATTTTGTTTAAAAAAAAATCAATAATATGGATTCTCTAAATAAATCTTGCTTAAAAGTTCAAATCGATAATTCAATACTTTTTATAAACGAACGAGCATTCTGAAATTAAGTTCTTTCTCCTTATTCCGCGATGCGGGAAAGACAGTGAAGCTAATACTATTCATTAAATAATAAATAAATAAATAATATCTTTATTGGACCAAAAGAAAAGTTATACAGTAAGTAGGAGGTTCGTCCTCCGTCTGGCTCGCGACCACTATCATGTCAAAGACGAACCGCCAAATATCTTATGATGTGTTCCGGTTCGATGGCATGTAAGCCAGGCTTTCCTCTTTCCCACCTATCCTTTCCCTAAAATCTGGTAGTTCCGATAGCGGACTACTACATTGTCCTCCCCTTCTATCTGTATCTTCTAGGTTGGCAACGCATCTAGAACATCTCTGGTGTTGTAGATGGTCATGGGCAAAGGTAGCCACTTACAATCAGGTGGTCCTTTCGCTCGTTTGCTATCCGTTATCCATTAAAAAAAAAAACCAGATACATAATATGATCTTCTCACTTTTATTGTTTTGACACTGGTATTCAAAAACTCTGTTAGCCATTATAAGATTTAACTTGTGTTATGGGTACCAGCGCTCTTACAGTTTTAAGAACCTGTCGAGTTACGACAAAATTGGTGGAATTGGTGAAGAAATTTTTATAACTTGTGATAGCAATATTTCAAATAGTACATAACAGCCCGGCTAGCTCAGTCGGTAGAGCATGAGACTCTTAATCTCAGGGTCGTGGGTTCGAGCCCCACGTTGGGCGACTCATTTTTTGTTTTTTTCAATGATGAGCTGGAGCTTTTTCAATTATATAAATTTATATATAATAAATATTGAAAAAAATAACTGAGTTTAATATTAAAGGTTACTTGTTTAGTACACATTTTTTTGTGAATGCATACATACATAGCTTCACGCTGTATTCCGCATATAGCACACTAGGCAGAGGGTAACTAGTGTTAAGACACTCCGTTCCGCACTTTCCGCCGAATTGAGGTATTGCGTGCTGAATGGCGGTACTCAACGCTGCGGTTTGCCTTGTTACCGGTTTATTAACAAGGCAAAGCGCGGCGTTCAGTTTTTGTGAATGTTAGAGTTAAAAAGAGGAGTTAATGTAAAATAGATATTAAATATGTGTTGTTAGTATTGCGCAGTAGAGGTATGACTGTCTAAACGAGAGTTGGGGGTTCGCATTCCACTAGTGAGGGTTTATTTAAAAGAAATTTCGTTTTCCTGGTATGGCCAAAAAGAGCTCATCGTTAAGCTCCACAGCCAATTTATTTTTTTTTAATGTAGAAAGATTTATATAGTCTGACGCTTGTCTTATATACAGAGGCACAAGCGTGCGACTGTAAACGCAACAAGTTGTGGGTTCGATACCCATTCTAGGAAACGGAAATTTTAAATAATATTTAGTGTTTTCATTTCCTGAATCTGGTAACAAGGCAAAGCGCAGCGTTGAGTTCCGCCAGTCAGCACGGAATGCCTCGATTGGGCAGAAAGTGGGGGACGGAAATGTTGAAAGAAAACGGAGTATCTTAACACTAGATTCTCAGGTTCCCTCTGCCTACCCTGCTATATGCGGGATAAAGCGTGAAGCTAAAAAAAATATTTATTTATAATATATTTAATATGGACATTGGTCCATATTAAATTATCTATATTATAATTATATTATTTATCATGTATTGCTTCATATAAAAAATCGTAAAAATATACCAAATACTTGTTTATAGTATTGAGCATTCCTTTAATTTCACTAAATGTTTTTTTTTAGATATTTTTATTTATTTTTTTTCAACTTCACGCTGTATCCCGCATGTAGCGGGGTAGGCAGAGGGAACCAGAGAACCTAGTGCTAAGACACTCCATTCTCTTTCAACAATTCCGTTCCCCACTTTCCGCCGAATTGAGGCATTGCGTGTTGAGTGGCGGAACTCAACGCCGCGCTTTACCTTGTTACCAAACCCAAGAAATAAAAATGCTAAATTTCACATTTCCTGGAGTGGGAATCGAACCCACAACCTGTCGCGTTTACAGTCGCACGCTTATGCCTCTGCGCCACGACAGGCGTTTTTTAGATACACTTTTTTATTTGATGTTGTTTTTTTCGTAGAGAACGAAAAGTTCTACCTAATGAATATCGTACTTATTGTGACAAAAAATATGGCAAATGGCGTGCAATGTTTATACCAGCGGACTATAAAACTTGTAGATGTTGTGACGAATGCGTTTTTTACAGAGGTTTTTATACATTTTTTAAATTATTATCTTTTAGATAAATTACATATTTGTCATCATGGCGCAGTAGTTGATTATTACTGCACGATGGTTGTGGGTTCAATTTTCGTTCAAACAAATTAATGTTTTTAAATATTTCGTTGCTACCCAGAAATGGGTAAACAAAGACAAATTGATCTCCATATAATTGAAAAATACAAATAAGTATTTTAGAACAAGTAAAAACACATTTTCCCCAGCTTTTAACAAATATTTTTAATTTAGGCTTAAAAAGCCTAGAAAACTGATCTCTTAGGTCCCGAAACCTGAATAATTTAGAGAATATAACATTTTTTTTCTAAGATTTTTTTTAAATATTGTTTTATTTTGTTTAGAATTGGATCAATCTTGTATTGAAGATGAGTATCACTTTGATACAGAAGAATATCTTCCACTTATAACAATTGGTAAGCAAACTCAATCTATAAAGCTTAACGTTTCTTTCTTCGCGCATGGTTCACAGAAAAATCTAGTGTCAAGACTCTCCTTTCTGCATTTTCCGTCCGAATTCGAGAGAGGGTGGGTATTAAGTGTCACAATTTGTCTTACAGCTTCTTACTATGGCGTAGAAATGAAAATAATTTAAATATATTCATTCCCCCGCGTGTTTACAGTCAGATGCAGTCCCACTGCGCTGTCATGGCCTCTAAAATTCAATATTGTGATATCATTTTTTTAATAATCATTTGTGAACACATTAATTGTATTTATACTAAAAGGTATGGTAGGTGGCAGAGCAAGCAAGAGCAATATAATATAGCTTCGCTGTATCCCGCACATAGCAGGGTAAGCAGAGGGAACCTGAGAACTTAATGTTAAGACACTCCATTCACTTTTAACATTTCCATACCCCACTTTCCGTCAAATTGAGGTATTGCGTGTTAAGAGGCGGAACTCAACGCCGTGCTTTGTATAGAGACGAATAGAAATATGTACAATTTATTTTAATGCAATTTAAATATTCTCTATATAGATTTTAGAGCTGGCTGCAACCCATATTGGGGTCACCCTGAACAAGAGAAAAGAGCACTGCGTTGCGACACTGTGTTGCGCCGATGTAAGTGCGAATAACAATAATAGCATTATTGCAATAAAAAAAAAGAGTTACAATAATTATAATGGTGTTACAATTTCAAAAAATAAAGATTTTTTTTTTTTTTTTGTTTCACCACTGTTAAATATAATTTTATTCATTTGATTTGGATTTATTGATAAAGCGGATTTTTTAATCTCACGCCGTATCCTGTATAAAGCAGGGTAGGTAGAGAGAACCTGAGAACCTAGTGTTAAGACACTCCGTTCTCTTTTACATTTCCGTTCCCCACAAACGAACTTCATTTCCTGACATCACAATCGAACGACACACCACACGACCACAACGTGTCCCGTTTACAGTCACACTCTTGTGCCTTTGTGCCACGATAGGCCACTAAATAAAACATATTCCTTTTAGAATATTCATAAATTGATGTCTAATAAGAATCTGGTAAGAACAGACTGGGGTTCATTTTCGACACTAAAATTGTAATATCTCGAATTCTCTCTGCTTACTCCGCTATGGAAGAAAGTTACTTATAAATTGGTGTCATTTATTTTGCATATTGAGTCAATCATTATTATAAATCGACACTTTATAAAATATTTATTTTTATTTTAGGCATTTGTATTCATTATGAAAAAAATATATATTTTTATAATTTTTATCAATTTTAGGTGTTCCTGTATCAGTACCTGTAGTGCCAATAGAAACATTGAGTCCGTGAGTATATTCAAATATCCTTTCATTAAGTTGTGTGGCTATTAAAACTATATTGATTTATTATTAAACGAGGTTTTTTTTTTATTTAGTAAAAAGATAAAATAAAAGAATCGCCCAACGTGGGGCTCGAACCCACGACCCTGAGATTAAGAGTCTCATGCTCTACCGACTGAGCTAGCCGGGCTATTGTAAACGCATTGAAATATCTTACTAACTAGATAGTGATAATAAAGTGCTATCTTTTATTATATTTTAAACATTCATTAAACCAAAGGTTGAAACTTTTTACTACTTGATAAATACAAAAAAGTGTGGGATGATGTAAAAAAAAAAATATATATAGTGCGGTCTACTCGTGTTAAATATTTCTTTTATTAAAATAAAAAAAAACACATCACACTTTTTACTGCATAACAAGGTAGGCAGAGAGAACCACCTAGAGTCAAGACACTCCACTCTTTATTTTTTCTTACTTCTGTTTCATATAAAAAATAAAAAATATATAAATCATCGATTTGTATGAATGATTATGTAATATACATATATTTTGTTCAGTATTATTATCAAATATTTATATAATAGTTATATTGGCTTGAAATAATAATAAAAAAACGAACGCCCAACGTGGGGCTCGAACCCACGACCCTGAGATTAAGAGTCTCATGCTCTACCGACTGAGCTAGCCGGGCTGTTGAATAAGATAACAAAATCAAAGATAGCTTTCTCGCAAACTTTTTTACCACATTTTTATTTAGTTTCACTCAAAGGGTCGGCAACGCGTAAGTGATGCCCCTGGTGTTGCAAGCGTCCATAGGCCACGGTAACCACTTACCATCAGGTGGGCCGTGTGCCTTG
>JAKGSA010000908.1:0-52373 GCA_033558755.1 Philaethria dido
AAAAAAAAAAAAAAAATTACATACATACAAATCAAACACAATTGCACGTTAGTTTGTTAACTTAGCCGGTAACTTTTGACGGTATACAAAACCTATCTAAATAGTATCACATATAAGTCAACTAATATTACGCTGAAATTTGAATTTACACCTGTAAATTGAAACTTTTGGATACAAAAATTCACTCGAAGTTTAAACGAATCATATTTAACAACGACTGTATCAATAGGGCCAGTGTAAATTCTAATCAAATCCAAACTTGCATGATTATAATGCTAGTAAGGTAGTGCCTACTACCATATGACTTAGCATCATCTCTATAATCCGCTGAAAGCTTACTAACATAACAATTAAACACCATTAGCAATGTGCTTAAAGCTGATCATTATGCAACCCCTCTATAGTCCATTCTATTATATAAATGGTAAACAATCTGTTACTCAAAATTCTGTAATTTTAATGAACATTTGTGTACAGTGAATATATTTCAGTATAAACAGTTAAACACGTCATATGAATATAATACGAATCAATGAATATTATTCTATTCTTAGTTAGGTGGTAGGAGGTTCGTCCTCCGACTGGCTCGCGACCACTATCATGTCAAAGACGAACCGCCAAATATCTAATGATGTGTTCCGGTTCGATGGCATGTAAGCCAGATTTTCCCCTTTCCCACCCATCCTTTCCCCAAAATGTGGTGGTTCTGATAGTGGACTACTACATTGTCCCCCCTTCCATCAGTATCCTCTAGGTTGGCAACGCATCTACAACATCTCTGGTGTTGTAGATGTCTATGGGCGAAGGTAACCACTTACCATCAGGTGGTCCTTCTGCTCGTTTGCCGTCCGTTATCAATAAAAAAAAAAAAAAAAAAAAGCAAAGAGGAGAGTAAATGATTCCTAATTATACGAGTATATTAACTTTAATAAAAAGCGTTATCTACCGAGAATCCGAGAATGATCACAATATGGCGGTCAGCAGAAAAAGGCCTTTAAACTGTACACTTATACTATTTAAATTTTGTAGTTGAAATAGTATCTTTACTGGAGTAACAAAACGTATTATTTATCAATTTTGACTACAGTTGAAAGAATTTAGTTAAATTATGGTTTCCTAATAAAAGCAATGAGTCACATTTGTTGGTTACTAAACCTACGGAGGGATATTTTGTAAAGGATCCAGTAAATTGTTTAAACTAAAATATTTTAGCTAGTAGACCCATTGGCGCGTATTAATATACACTTTATAATATAATATTAGAAACGTGACATACATCAGTCACTTCATACAAAAGTATTTGTCAAACATACGGTAATTACTATGTGTAGTATTTATTTTAGAAATATAATGAACTTCTAGCTCATTTCTATGAAAATATTGATTAACAAACTTTAAGTACGCCAAATATTATACTCATCCGTTTCTATAATTTTCCTTCATAAAAATTGATCCAAAGTTATGTTTATGGTTAGGTAGAGAGAGGAGCGCGGACAGAGGTTAATGCGCATTTTAAAGAGGCCCCTTGAACCTACATTTGGGTCGTAAGTCCTAGGCACTCTCAAAACTCCTCAATTTGCAACGCGATGGGCCCGGCACCCACACGGTGAATCCATGGATTGCTAAGCAGTTTCATCTCTTCTCTGTCTTGTAGGTATAACATATACAGGGCCCGTTGGACTCTATTTAAAGAAGTAATAACAATAAATAGTACGTATGACACATATGTGATTAGACGATTCGACAGTAAATTAATGTATTCACTCTAAACGTCAAGCTTATCAAAGTAATTATATTTGAACCTAAGCTACTATGAGGTTCCAGTTTAATTTAAATTTGCAACTATCTCAATTTGGAATATACTGGACTATAAAGGCAAGAATTTAATTATGTTTCAGATTTGACATTTATTTTAGCAAATAATATTATTTGCCATATATTTCCTTCCAGTGATCATATATAATAATAATAATGAAATAAAAGTGATTTTTCTTTGTTCGTCAAACACTTCAAAGTGTCGTAATGGAACTTTTTTTATTATTCATTTGTTTTTATTGCACTATGCAGTGTCTAATCAGACTATGTGTCTGGAGATTGAATAAATTTTTGTAAAAAGAATTAAGCGAGATGAAAAAATAAAACAGCAACAGAATATGAATGTCACATTTCTATTGTTACGAATTTGGGAGAATCACTAGTAATAGTATAAATTTAATGCTCAAGCTACAAATTCAATAAGCATAAATTTAAAGTGGCGCAAGTATTTTTTTACTATTGTTTCAATTATTTTAAAATTATTACCATTTCAATTGCCATTGTATTAACGTCAAAAACCGTCATTAACTCATAATATAATTATTGTCTCCTTGTCATTTATATTATAATATTGGTAACAATGCCCCACATTAATTGTGAGGCACTGTAATGACGATAATTAAAATATTGAGCAATTTTCTCATATATTAAAATCTTTTATTCATTTATTCGGTAAAAAGAGCACAGAAAAACGTAACAACCAAAAAACAATTAACAAAGTGTGTGCTTACTCAATTTTAGAATCAATCTCTGATTAGACTCTCATGATGGAGACGTACAGTACAAAATTCCTGAGAATGTTGGTATTTCGTCTTCCAGACCGGATATTTTCTTTAGTAACGTGTGTTACTAGTAGAATTTACAGTCCCGTGGGAAACAAGTATTCCTAAATATAACCTTTTTAAGGTGAACAAGTATTTCGACCTTACCCAGAAACTGACTAGATATAGGTTTAGAGATGATTTATATGTGGTTAGACTTAGGCGCGGGAGGTATAAAAGATGTCGACCTTTCTAGAACTATTAACAACTCTTTTCTAGCACGTATTTCGAAAGCAACAGTAGCAGGATCTTTTCAAATTTGGTTAGTATAGGTTTGATAGAGTTAGGAGCGCGGACAGTGGAGGTGAACGTTAATGCTCATTTTAAAGGGGCCCCTTAAACGTACACTTGGGTCGTAAGTCCCTGTCACTTTCTATTCTACTTTATGCAACGAGAGAACCTCTTTCTATTTTGGAATCAGTTAAAAACATTGACAGACAAATTCATGTTAAACGATCGTCACGTAGATTAGAAGACACAGAAACATAAACTGTAGTCAGTTTTAACAACACGAGACGCAATGAAACGATAGGTGATTGCGGTTTAAGCGACGAACAATATTTATAAGTGTATTATATTTTTTACTATCTTATATTTTTAGTATCTGGTCTCTTTTTATAAAATTGTAGATCCAGTATGCGGTTACAGTTGCAATATTTCAATATAGTCTTCAACTGTCCAAGTTGCCGCTTTTAATGGAAAAAATCTGTACGGAGGACAAAGTGCAGTGTACAAACATGGCGAATCCGAGTAGTGGTTTCGTTCATATAAGTCACATATTAGCGGTCGAATCTGTCAACATAGTATAGGGTGTCCCAAAATTAACGCAAGATTTGAATTAAATAGAAAATGCCATTTTAGTCTTTTAATAGCGAATGAATAATGAATATAATAGCAAATGGCGGCAAAGTCAAATCTTGCGTTAATTTTGGGACATCCTATACATGTAGTATATAACAGTCATATATTTGTTTTAGTAAAAAGTGGCTATTTAATGGCCACATTATTAAAAAAATATAAATGATATAAAGTGATAACTATTATAAAAATGCTATTATATTAATTTTAGGATTTACTAGCGATTTAAATTTTAGCGATTTAAGTAACAGAAATGAATTATTTTATAATTAAATTTTATGTAACAAACGACATCGAGGACATCATAAATGTAACTAAAACAATACTTTGATTTCGCACTTGAATTTTCGCCAGTCCTAACGTTACAGCGAACCATTTCTATGAAAACACACAACCTCAATACATCAAAGGCCTACCGAATCGCAAGTAAATATGTGTAAGAGTAAATATTAGTTAGTAAAGATATTATGAGAGATTTAGGTTTATTAAAAATTGGTATATTTTTACTTTTGTTGTAATTGCGACGTATGTCATCTATGTACAAATACGTGAAGCAAAAACTTTGGATTCCTTTTTACAAAAATTACGCGGACACAGGACGCAGGAACATGAAACTTGGCAATATTTTATATAGTGAAAGAGTGCAGAATGCTAATATTTTTCTTAAATAATGCATAAAAAGTATATTAAATTAATAAACCAAATGATACACACACTACCATGGTTTGACATCCATGTTTATATAAAGTGACATATAAATTACTAAAGACAACGCGTTGTTAACGCGTCAACGGGGACACTAGGACATATAAATCTAACATGTAGGTGAAAAACGCTCCTGAAAGTAATTTTTGTTTAAAAATACAATTTTGAAGATGTTTCTGGTGGATTTGTGAAATAAAAAGTTATCAGCAAGCAGATGGAAACAAGCTATTTTCTTTAAGCGGGAAGTATAAGATAGAAATCTTTACTGTTAGTATCAAAGCGGAATGGAAGATTAAAGAGTAATAGAGGACGGGTTAATTGCTTTGCCTGATAGTCCGTCTAGATCACCTGTAGGGATGTAATAATTTATCGAAGGATATAAACGATATTGTTTTATATAATACCGTATTTTTATGAGACACTGTTTTTAGCAATTGTTGCAGAAAGACTAAGAATTGTCTTTTTAATTCTTATAGAAGAATTATGCTGCCATTGGTATAATGTGACAAAATATGTATGTTATTGATCCGAATTTATTGGAGAAATATTTCAAAAAATGATCTGTCGTTGAGGCCTCCCTTATTACGAAGTATGTTTCCATCTTTTTGTAATATAAACTTGGCATATTAAGTCTTAAGATGAATAACACAAATTTCAGCAATTTTTTATTCTGTGATAACAAGCAAAGAAAATTTTTTTTACATAAATGTTAATAAGTAGATAGTGAGATATTTGCGTACCATTACTCAAATTTTGTATTACAAATACACATAATATAAAGATGCATCGAGACACAATGGAAAAGCATCTTACTATAAACTGGCTGTGAGTTCAATTTCCATCCGGAAACGATATTTCCTTTTTTATATTTTATTGGTTAAGACAATATTCGACGTTGAATTCCCTCAAGTAGTGATACGCGATATCTTAAATTTAGGTTCAAAGTGGAGAATAAGCAGGCTTAAAACTAGGCTCTTTAAAAAGATTAAGCACATTTATTTATCATATTTAATTTTTTTTTTTTATTTTTTTTTTTAACCCTTAACCCGCATATAGCAGGTTAGGCAGAGGGAACCAGAGAACCTAGTGTTAATTAAAAATGTTATAAATATTTCAAGACGAATACATTATTATCAGTAGGAACATTCAGATATTTTGCTGTGGATGATTATCTTTGCTGGGAAATTCTAAGGTAATACACCAAGATTATATCCGCTTAGCATCCACAAATCTATCCGGGTGGATCCTTATTGACTTTACTAGAGTCGTGTCCCGGAGTCTCGAGGCAAAATCCCCAAGCTATTATATTATAATATTCCGTCGAAATATTAAATCGTCTACGGTGTTGTGGATTAAGGGTAAATATCTTGCAGTTATTAGATCTTACTTGAATTAAACTTATTACTTAAATTTTACTATAACAGGTTATGAAACTATATGCATAAAGGATAGTCCTGATATTTTTAAATATACGTTCTTTGGCATTTCAGCCTGGATGAACTTTCTCACCTTTTTCGCTTTCACTTATCCTTAAACCATACTACTATAAAATGAAGTAATAAATGTTTTTGTATACATATATAATTAGCCATTGACCCTTATATAGATTACTGGTCGCATATGTCTAAGATAAATATATATATATATATATATATATATATATATATTTTTTTTATGGATACTGTGGATGGCAACGAGCAGAAGGGACGTCGGTAAGGAAGTCACCTTCGCTCAGCAAACATCTGGCAGAACACAAGAGCTGCATAGATGCGTTGTTAACCTAGAGGATACAGAGACGGAAAGGGAGGATATCATGTGTAGTTCATTTGGAAACCACCATTATTTTATGATGGGTGGAAAACCTGAAAGCAGCATGCCATACCGAATGAACAGCCATCATAAGATTTAGCAGCTATTCTTTGACATGATAGTGGTCAGAGCCGACGGAGGACGAACCTCCTACCACCAAGCAAATATATTTTTTAAAATAAGTTATTAAGTAAATTAACGAATGAGTTTTGCGAATACTCTGAATTTCTCATTACTCATTTAGACGCGTGCGGCGTTGGGCATGCGTAAATGTGACGATTTGCGTCAAGGGACCGCACCGTTGAAATAAACCCTTGTTGTCGTAATTTCCCTTCAAAATTAACTTAATGTGATTTTTAATTTTGTAGATAAAAAACAAGTAAATTTTGTGACGAGGAAAAGAAATATACGTAATATATATTTTACAAGAAAGTTTTCGAAGTACTTTTATTATACGTATGAACGTTCGATATAGCCTTTGCTTAATAAATTTAGTGTGATATAATTTGAGAGCCGTAAAAGCTTACCGCAAATTAGAGACGTACTTCCAGTTTATTAACGAGAAGCTTGTACAGAAAGCTATATGAGCTTTCCGTAAAATATTGTAGAGTCACGCAAAAGGTAATATAAAATATAAAAGAAATAAATATGATATGAACATTATATTTTTTTTAGCTTTATCCTGTATCTCACATATGGTAGAGGGAACCAGAAAAACTAGTGTTAAGACACTCCGTTCTCTTTTAGCATTTCCATTCCCTACTTTTCGTTGAATTGAAGCATTGAGTACTGAGTGGCGGAACTGAACGCCGTGCTTGGCCTTTTTATAATATAATATTATATAATATTTATAATTTGTATTATAGTAAATAACAGATAATTTTATTTAGGTCTCTAGTTTCAGCCAATAAGCTGGCGTTGGACCAAGTTACTGAGTGCCGAAACTTTGTGGCAACTAAAAGTTCAAATTGTGTACTAACAGACTTTAAATTAGCTATTGGCTTAAAACTGTTTCCTACAATTCCATGAATGCAAAACAATGTATAAATTTGTTTATTCACTAGGTTAATAGTAGATATTTTATTTATACTATTTTGTTTGGTGGTAGGAGGTTCGTTCTCCGTCTGGCTCGCGACCACTATCATGTCAAAGACGAACCGCCAAATATCGTATGATGTGTTCCGGTTCGATGGCATGTAAGCCAGGTTTCCCCTTTCCCACCCATCCTTTCCCTAAAATGTGGTGGTTCCGATAGTGGACTACTACATTGTTCTCCCCTTCCATCAGTATCCTCTAGGTTGGCAACGCATCTACAACATCTCTGGTGTTGTAGATGTTCATGGACGAAGGTAACCACTTACCATCAGGTGGTCCTTCTGCTCGTTTGCCATCCGTTATCCATAAAAAAAAAAAAAAATACCTAGCAGTCTTTAAGTTAGTAAAGTTAAACTTTTTATATTTTTTGTTATACGAAGATTTTTTATGAGTATCGAAATTTTATATTGACGTACAAGAGTGCGTACTTTGCATAACCAAATTGAGGAAATATCTATATTATAAATATAAATTATTCCCCATGGGGAAACATGGGACGCAATCACCGTTTAGTCAGGCACGTTCCGACTTTACCACGATGGCGTCATATCAATACCCCATGTACAAAGAATAAAATTATTCTTTAAATATATACTTTTATAAAACTTGACTGAATATAGTAGTTATTTGTTGGAAACTAAATATTTACGCTTACAGGATAGATAAGGCGCTGGATTTCCTCTCCAACATAAAATATTTCTAAATTCGTAACTAAATAAATAAGGAGGGACATATCAGGTTGGCTAATGTTTCTTTTATATAAAAAAACAATAAAAATTCGTCCACAGCCGTTAATATAAAGATATGTGGCATATATAGATTACGAATTATCTTTTTTATTATTTTTAAAACGAAATAGAACGCTTGGATTATTTCATGATATAATGAATAAATCAACCAATTACTTTTTGTCTTTGAAAAAAAAAGGGACGTTTATCTTCTCATGAGGCACAAATAACAAAGCTTTATATATTAGGGATTAGCAGCAAATGCGATTGTTACTGCAGAATTTCCCTTTTGTCCGCTTTCCATTTAAGCCACGTGATCAATATAGATTTAATTATTGGTTCATATTGCATTCTCCACGGAGTTTTTGATTCGAGAAATGTTGAATTAGTATAATAATTTGATGTTAAAAAATGTATCATAATTTAATATAATTCATATTTGGTCTATATTAATCATATAAGCATTAATATTAATAAAATAAGTCTTGTTTAAAATATTTTGAAATTATAATTTCCACAATATTATATTCTTTGGCTCTTTAGAAATTTTGCTTTAATAAGTTATAAGATAAAATAGTAATTTTAAATCTTTAAGTTTCAAAATAAATTAAATAAGTGAAGTCAATATAATTTTTCATATTCCTTAACAAGTTAAATAAAAGCATGCTTTTAATGATAAAGTAGTCATATTGTTTAACATTCGTGCCACATCATCCGTTCTAACGCACATTGTACTAAAAATATTTATTTTTGGTATCAAGATTTATAGAATGTATTGGTATTTCCCTGGCACTTGGCAATAGTTCAGTTATACGCTATCGCTGCTAGCAAGCCACTTGGCAGCTGCTCCGCAACCTGTCAGCGATGAAATTATTGCTTTAATTAGTAGATATGGTACTCGTGTCTTCTGTTAATGAAATATGCTGTTAGCTAATTAAGATAAGGTATTTTCATAAGGTATTTAAAAGTTACGTTGCAAAATCATTTCTAATATAATATAATTTAAACGTATACTAAATACAGGGTAATAATAATTAATTGCAAAAAGAAATATTAAATATTTGTATATAATATTTTTTTAAAAAAATCATATAAATATACACAAAATAATGTATTTTTTTTTGTTACAGGTTCCAGTTCTGATTGCCACAGTAGACGTACTTCAGCAGATAGAGGCCGATATTAGTATTTAGTCCTTGGCCGGAAACGAGCGTCCAGCAAATGTAGTGTGGATCGCGTGAGTGGTCTCGTGCTGGGGGTGGATGGTGTTGGAGGGGTGGTGGGGATGGCGCGGTGCGGGGGGCGGGCGGCGCCGCGGTGATTGCGATGCGCGGGCGCGCGGTGCTCACGCTGGCTGTGCTGGCGATCGTCTCGGCCGCGCGGGAGTTGCGCGTGCTTCAGGCGGACGCGCGCACCGCCTTCTACTTGGCGATCGCCGCGCCGCCCTCGGCCGCCGCCGCGGTGCGCGCCTTCAATCGCACCCTCAGCGACTTCTCGCATACCTACCTCGCCGGCGATTATCCGCTATATCTGCGCAATATCACCTTACAACCCTTGTATATAGAGCTTCCAGAAGATGAAAGGTAATTTTTAAGTGCACATTATGAATATTTATATTTTTTATTAATTTTATCATTAATATTGTTTTTATTTATTTATTTTTTTTAACTTCACGCTGTAACCCGCATATGCAGGGTAGCAGGGTAGGCAGGGTAGGCAGAGGGAACCAGAAAACCTAGTGTTAAGACACTCCATTCTCTTTCTGCAATTCCGTTCCCCACTTTTCGCCGAATTGAGGCATTGCGTGTTGAGTGGCGGAACTCAAAGCCGCACTTTGCCTTGTTACCAACCCCAAGAAATGAAAATACTAAATTTTACATTTCCTGGAGTGGGAATCCAACCCACAACCTGTCGCGTTTACAGTCGCACGCTTGTGCCTCTGCGCCACGACAGGCGTTTTTATTTTATAGTGGAATTTATATTACTATAAAAGCGCAATGAGCACGTTATACTATTACTTTTTTAAAGACTTTCATAGTTAGTTTCCCTACATTACTAAGTGAATTTTCAACTTTCAGCATTGACCAGATGGTGACATACATAATTCATAAAACATATTTAATGAAGATCCAGAATCTATTACGTACTTTACCTACTACAATAACAATGGCTGCTTATTATATATAATGATGACGTGTGCAACCTACAATTAACCCCTAAAGAATCATTTAAAAAAATTGAAATAGTTTATCCTGACTCAACACACTTCTCCGTCGTCGAAATAAATGTCTTTTCTTTTTCATTTATTCAAATTCTAATTTTTTGTTATTACCGGCCGCCAAGTTGACATGCAAAATAGATCCGCTCCTAGCATATAGCGATTTGGTGAAATTAAACTGACATTTTCATCAAGTAGTTGTATGGTTACTTACCATATCGAGAAACAGTTTTTTTATCTTTTATATGGCCAACGCACATGATGATCTGGCCTATGGGTATAAAGAATACTTATTTAATTTAGAGCATTAATGTGTCCTTATCCGTTTATGTAGTATATATTGTGCGTATATAAGTATATGTATGTAGATGTATATGTATATGTATTGATATGTGTGGATATATATGTAAGTGTATATATTTTTATTAGCTGGTTACTCGACTTTTTCACGACGTAGTCGGTCTTAATAAATACCCCGTCCTGAAACCCTCAGGAAAAAAGGTACCTATTAGTAATTATTATTATCCTTTACCCCGTTATATTGAATTAATAAGTTTATAAGTATTTTAGTTTATATTTAGTTAATAAATAAAATTATGTTATTAAAAAGATTAACAATGTATCGGTTGTGAGCTATATTCCTGTCGTCAAGATGAGAGTTGACCTGATGATTGTTGCATTGGAGTTTGGGGAGTGTGTTGTGTTTGTGATGGTTGGGTTACGAAAACGGTATCTCCAAGTACTTTACTGATTATTGTGGATGAATGTAATGCTGCTTGTTTTTGAAGGATGTGAATGTTTATGTGTGCGTCTAACTTGTCACAGTACCGCCTAAGACTCTTCGTCACTACTCCTGTGGCGCCTACTATTATCGGAATGGTCGTGACGGTGGTGTTCCATAATCTGGAGAGTTCAATTTTTAGCGGGTGATATTTGCTAATTTTTTCAATTTCCTTAGCTCCAATATTATAGTCAGATGGTACTGAGACGTCAATAAGGTAAGTATGGTTGTTTTTTTTATCTATATATATCAGATCAGGCCTATTGTGTACTATTGTTATATCCGTTTGTACGGGAAGTTCCCACATTAATTTTGCAGAACTATTTTCTTTTACAGTTGGTTGTTTGAGTTCCTCCTTCCATCATAACTTGTTGGTTTCAATATTGCTTTTCCTAGCCAAGCACCAGAATATATATTGAACTAGATTATTGTGTCTCTTAACGAAATATGTTCCAGCAAGTTTCTCGCAACCTGCTAGAAGGTGTTGTATTGTTTCGTCCTTATTTGCACACAAGCGGCATTTGCCATTAACATTTAGTTTCAATATATCCCGCTCATGTTGGCGTGTCATTACTGCCTGATCTTGTATAGCAAATATGGACGATTCCAATGAAGGTGAAATTGACTGTTTCTTCAACCATTTAAATGTGAGCTCTTTGTCTACGTTGGCTTGGTCAAGTACCTTCTTGGGGAATTGTCCATGTAGGTTCTTATTTCTCCACACTTCATTTTGTTTCTTTATTATACTATTTTTTATTTCTATTTTACTATGGTTATTGCCTGGTGTTAATCTAAATTCTGTTTCTATTTCTAATGACTGTTTATATATTGAATATTTTTCTCTCTTGTGATCGTGCTGTGCTATTGCTTCTATTAAATAATCACTCTTCTTTTCTAAATATAGTTTGTACTGTAAAATATGAGCTTTGTACAGATTTTCTATATTAATTAAACCTCTACCGCCATTCGTTACGGGTAAATAGAGCCTCTCTAAGTCTGCCTTTTGCTGGTGAGCCTTTTTTATTGCTAATAATTTCCGTGTTTTGACATCTATACGTTTTAAATCACTATTTTTATAATTAATAACACCAAATGAATACATTAGAACAGGTACAGCGTATGTGTTAATACCTTTTACCAAATTACGTGCATTTAAGTAAGAATTTGTTATGTTCTTAACTCGTCTGAAGTACTCTTTTGTTAATTGGTCCCTAATATCATTATGGTTTATTTTTCCAGATTCATTAATTCCTAGATATTTATATGTTTGATCTAATTTTAATTGTTTGAAGCTGTTTCCGTTCAGTAGTATATGTTCAAAACCTTCAGTGTAGTTTCTATGTCCGGCAGTTATATGAAGTATATTACATTTATTTAATCCAAATGACATTCCTATATCAGCAGTAAAAATTTCGACACTATTCAATAAAATTTTTAAGTTACTTTTATTGTTTGCATACACTTTAAGGTCGTCCATGTATATGAGGTGATTAATCCATACGCTGTCCTTGAGATGATACCCCTTTCTTTCATATTTCCCTAGAATGGTCGATATCGGATTAAGTGCTAAGCAAAAAAGCATTGGAGATAAAGAATCCCCCTGAAAAATACCCCGCCTAACGTGAATCGGTTTAGTTGTAAAAGAATCGGAAGAGCTTTTTGCTGTCATCACAACTTTCCATTTCTGCATAGCTCTTTCGAGGAAAGATTTGATGACTGGTGGACATTTGTAGATGTCTAATACTTGCAGCAGCCATTCATGTGAAATACTATCAAATGCTTTTTGGTAGTCTATCCAGCCCATACTTAAATTTTTCTGAGATTCGTGCGTATCCTCTAATATGGCCTTGTTTAACATTAAATGATCTTTACATCCTCGGGCTCCGCGACGACACCCTCTTTGCTCTGGGGCCATAATGTTATTTCTTTCACAATGGTTGTACAATTGGTCAGCCAGTATTGAGGTGAGGAGTTTATACATACTCGGCAAACATGCAATTGGACGCCAGTTTTTAGGTTCCTCGGTATCCTTATTTTTAGGTATTAAAATAACCTTAGCAGTAGTAAGCCAGTCTTCTAGAGGTTCTTCGCCTTTTAGAATACGCGTAAACTGTGTTGCTAGGTGGTCGTGCATTTTAGTAAAGTATTTAAGATAGTAGTTTTGAACTTTGTCTTGACCGGGCGCTTTCCAATTCAACATTTTACCTACACTATGCTTAATCTGTTCAGCAGTAATTTCTTCGAATAAATTAGTATTTATAGTTGCGTCATTGCGTTGCTTAATATCGGATATCCATTTTGCATTGTGATTGTAAGAGACTGGTTGCGATAAAATATTTTTCCAAAAGTCCTCAGTACTGTCTTTGCTCGGTAATTTAATGTTTATATTTTCTTGTTTATTGCTTAAATTCCTATATAACCTATGTTCATCTTCTGTGAACATTTTATTCTGCTGTTTTCTATTGTTTGTTTCCTCAAATCGTTTTATCCTACCTGCTAGTGCTTTTATTCTTTGTTTCAGAATTTCTTCTCTGTTTTTATGCTCTATCTCATCCTGTATATTATATTTCGCGTACAATTTGTCTTTAACTTTCATCATTTTTCTTGAATTAACTCCTCTCGAAATTTCTATCATCTGTCCTAGCTCTTTCCTCAAACGTTCTATTTTTATTTTTATTCGTTTTTTCCAAGGCGGGTCTGTATGTGGTTTTATTGTATTGCTAGGCTTGTAAGGGATTTGCTTATTATTAACTATCAATGTTTTCGCAGCCGAATATATAATATCGTTAGCATCTCGGAGAGAACGATTACTGGCCAAAAGGTTAGGCAGAAAGTTGTTAATAATTGCGAGATTTTGTAGAAATTGTTTATTGATTTTAGCTTTTGGTAGGTAATCGCGATCTTCGATAGCTATTTCTTTTGTTTCAGCAAAAATGTTAAGAAATTGATAAATAATCGGGTTTTGGTTATCCTCCGTCGTTTGGGAAATCTGCTCTTCTGCTGGATTATATTTTACGCTAGTTTCAATTTGTGATGTGTCTTTTCCTAAGGTTTCGTCTATTACATCATTTAAGATTGTGATTGTGTGAGTGTTAGTGGATGAGGTGGTTTGAGTGTCTTTGTGTTGTGTTTGTTGTATTTCATTTTCAGCAGATTGCTTTATTCGGTTCAGTAGCTCTTGTGATATAAGGTTCTGTTTTAAAATTCTGCGTGCTTGGTTGGATAGTGTGTTTCCATTGAATCTATGTATTTTTGGATTATCAGGATTCCGTTCTTTAAATAGCTTTTCTAATTTTTTTATGTATTCAGTACCTTCGAATTTTGCCATGTAATAGCAAAACATTAGCTCCTCCTCTTCCTGTTGTGTCCATTTTCTCCTCCTATCTCCTTGGGATTTATCTACAATTATCAGATCTTGATTTTCTTTACTATTAGTGATTTGTTGTGTTTGATCTATGGATGTTGATGATGAAGTGGATGTTATTAATGGAATGCTTTGTGTGTTTTGCGTGATTGGATTGAATACATGCTGTGATTCAGTTTCTACTGTTTGTTGTAATGTATCAAGTGTGTTTTTTGGTAGAATGTTTTGTTTTATGATTCTGCGTGCTTGGTTAGATAAAAGATTTCCGTTCATGTATTTTTTTGAGCTTGTTGGATTTCGTTCATTAAAAATACTCTCAAGTTTTCTAATATATCCCCCTCCTTCTCTTCTAGCCCTAAAGTAACAGTACATTAATTCCTCTAATTCTGCGTGTGACCACTTTTGTCTTCCTGCTGTAGTTGATCTTATCGTGGTCCCCCCGAATGGACCGGCCGAGAGCTCATTGGGAGATTCCCTTCTCGGCAAAGTCTCACTCGTTCCTACCCCATTTCCCCCATAATCGGCTGTGGCATTTTCGGTTTCCCCGACTCCCGCCCGCCTGTTCAGCGAAGAGTCACTGGCGGTCCGCATGCTGTCATATCCAGCGCCAGCTCCAGACATGCCCCGGCGATCACCCCCGGGAAGCGACCCTATACGTGAATTCTTAAATTGTCTCTTCATGGTTAAGAAGGTTGCTAGTGCTCCGTTGGCCATCGATTAAGTTACCGTCTGACACTTAAGTAATTGTCAGACTTCGATGTTCCACCCCTCACGTGGCATAGATGTTACAGCCGGACGTGGAGCTAGGCTTTGAGGGGCTTATTATATTATTATATATTATATTATTATATATTATATTATTATATACTATAAAACATAAAGAAGTTTACTTCTAAAAGAAAGAGGCGGTTCTTTTTTTAATGTTGCCATTTAATTATACAAATCTTGATAGTTTTTAGGTCTTTTTATTGACACAGACAATTATTACCTATCATAATACATAAAGGAAAAACTTTGTATTGTATATAATTAAAAAATATTAAATACAATAAAGTAATATAATAAATTTGTTTAAGGTACGCTTTTGTATAAATGACAAAACATTGGTAAAGCAATGCCTATTTTACGCGTCAACGGGTCTTCTAGTTTCTATTATCATTTTTTGATAAATTGTAAAACAGAACAACTTAGTACCCTTTAATAGTACAAAAATATTGCAGGGAATTACATTATTGATTACATGACCTTCCAATGGATATGGCACAACAACGTTAAAACTATTTGCAACGTTAAAACATTTAGTAAGGCGAGAAAAAATTCTGACAAATCGTACATCCTATTGAAAAAATAAAACATTCTATATTTGTTATTATTGTTTAATAAAATAATTGTGATTTTATTGACATATTACAATTAAATTATTAAAAGTAAAGACATAGGGTGTTTTTCCCATAGGGTTTTTTAAATTTTTATTTTGCTATATAATTTTAAATCCAATGTAACCATACCATTTGCTCGCCGTAACATGCAATTATTATATTAGTCTAATTCGAAAAATATTTTAATAGCTTTTCTGATCAAGGCTTTTAAAAAAATATATAATTGGGCAACTTTATTTGTAGTGTCATTGTTAAAAATAAAAAAATAATGCTTGAAAATATGAGATAACAATCATATATAATTACTTAAAATGAATAGATGCATGAAAAATAGTACACATGGCTCAATAAAAATGACAATTTTTACAGGACAACTCATCTGTGTTTGAAGATTATATTTACTATATTAAAGCGTATTGACAAAATTTTGCTTGCTTGTGATTTTGATTTCTTCGGTTGGTGAAATAATAATATGTCCCAAGCAATTTCAACCGGTCACATCATTACAGATGAAACTTTTTATATTTAACTGATGACGTAGCAGTTACTTTAATTAACGTAACGTAATTTTTATTTTTAGTATTTATTCTTTAAAATAACATAATAATATTATTATATTTATACTTGCAATTAAGGAAAATTCAGATAAAATTTTAAATCTTTACTTGTTACTTTACACAAGGTGTCCAAGGGAAAAATATTACGTAAAGCTAGCTATGTATTGCAACTTCGTTTGCATTTTTAGAAGCGGAACTCTACTTCGCGCTTTGTTATACCAGAGCAATGCAGAAAGAAAATAAATAAAATATAATTATTTCTCCGAGTGGGACTTGAATCCATAAGTATTGTGCATGTACCTACACTCGAAGTTATCCCACTGTGCAACGATAGCGTTTTATGCATAACGGAAATTTCTCAACTGGCCTTTGTCTTGTCAATTATGAATAACTGCAATATATTTTAAGTGTTCTGATAACATAAGACATTTTTTGATAGATAATCGTTCGATAATCATATTTAATAACCTTTATTTACCCCCGTGCGTACAATAACGCGCGAGATTTTTTTTTGTCCGATAGATATTAATAAGCACACTTGTGAAAGTGTATACAAATAATATAAATCATTCTACTCGGACTTAAAAATGTTCAAAACGACTGGACTATCCGTACATTTTGCTATTTTTCGTTTTTAGAAATATAATTAGGTTTTATTGGTCATATTTTAACGTACAGTATTTTTTAATAGTACATTGTATTTTCTTGATATTTTGTTCATTACGGTTAAAACGTCATATATATATATATATATATATATATATATATATATATATATATATAAATATATATATATATATATATAATATCTCATTGGAACACAAGTTCAAATTTTCAACAAATCGGACGTCGATAAATGTTTCTAATTAATAATTAAAGTAATTTCTTAATAGCGCGATTACTTTGTTAGGCACACATATAAGTGGATAAAATAGTATATAGACATATACTAGATAAAATATAAGTATGAAAAATAGATTAATAAGTTAAATACATAAATTACAGATTACAGGTCTAGTTGATAAAAGCGTGTGTAGAAATTTCACGTTTTATTCTTAAGTGAAGCAAAGAGAACTTATTATTGAGACTACACTTCATTTCTCACTTTCCTTTCCAAGACGAGACCTCGCATGTTGAATGGCGAAACCCAAATCCACGATTTGTCGTACCAGACCAAAAAAATAATTTAATGGGAATGAAACTCTCACCCATTACGGTTGCAATTAGACGCTGCTATATATTTATAATACATGTCAGTGAAAATAAACGTTGCTGCTAGCAAAGCCGAGGGCGGAAGTTGGTCTTATTTTTTTATGATAACCGTTATTACGATCACACATATTACTACTGATAACGAATTTAATTTAAATCATCGCTTGTTAAGTAAATATCAACAATAAATAGTGATATTTTTTAAGAATTGTACATAAGAGAGTAAATCGCTTGGCTGTGAACACATGCTATATCTAGGTTCGTGAGTTTAGTTCATAAAGGACGTACACTTGTGTGTTTACAATCATTTTATATACGAATCTCAGGCGCATCGGTTTGTACAGTGTCGGAACCACAAAATGCTGAAGAGTACTGAATTATTATTGACTGTTAGATTATTGTTTTACGGTATAAGTACTCTTCATCTAATATTTCTTGCTGTAGTGATCTTACCTATTGATATGTCAAAAGACGAAGACCCTAGAGTCAGTATGTACATACGAGTGCGGTGGAAATTAATTACATGTTGGTTTAATGTAAGTACTTATCAGAAAATTTCTTATTATTACATGTAATCTATTAAAGTCTTTATTTGTTAGGACCAAGTATTGCCATTAATTTATTTGAGGTCATAGTTTAAAATTCTAAGCGTACATTGTGTGTCCTTAATTAATTATGAAATTGCTATTACGGAGTTAGCTTAAAGGAAGATTTATCCAGATTCTTGTTCCTCTCGCATTTACTTACCTTTAACGTGTGTATTGATATTATTATTATTATTACTCATTATAAGAAAAAGGATGAATGATGTGGATATGTTGGATACCTAATGATAAGAATCCAATAATTAATTTTCTCTGCAATTTTTTAAAGTCATAATTGTAATTGTTGTCAAGTTTCATAAATTTTTTCTGAGATAAAATTATAGTCTAGTGGCAAGGGGTAAAAATGTTATAAAGGTAATCCGATGTATATAAGAAAAACTGTACATAGAAGTAAGCAGGTATATATAGATCCGACCTGGATGACGGTATAGGATGTAAAGTTTTAGTTGAGTTTGTTTTTATGCTATCTCACTCCCAAAACATTTTGACCTTTATTTGGTATCCAACATTTTCATTAAACTTTTTGCTATCTTCCCAAAAATTCTTCCACCTCTTTTTTTTCTTTTTGGTGTCCCTAATCTGCTACTTACTTATTGTAACTTACAAAAGGTAAGCCGATGGGAATCATGTTATATAGTCGTTTCGCCACTAGTGCCTACTAGTGGTGAAACGTAAAACGTCGCAACCCGACATTCGAAAAGTGTAGGCACTCTTCAAATGTCGGTTTGCGACATCGTTTGAACATTAAGCATATATAAAAACTCATGAATCTATAAAAGAAAACCGTAACTGTGAAACGAAATACAAACTTAAGGGATTTTGAGTTCCCGTGTTAAAACTTAAATAAATTATAAAATAATTTCAAGGTCATGATAAAATATATATGCAGTTAAAAATATGTAGTTAAGAAAATATTTTAAAAAATATTTATATTTTTATAGTTTTTTATTGTACAATATTTATACAACATCTTTGTATAAATATTAAACAGTAAAAGCATTTATAATAAAATTGTGTAAAAATTCCTATAATGGTTTTTATGATTTACATTTTTACTTTTTTTTTTTCAGTTAATTATGTTGGCTTACTTTCCAATCTGTTTTTATTGTGATTGGAAAGAAAAACATGGCCAGTGGACAGAGATTGGTGTGGCACGACTTAGGAAAATCAGGGATTATATTATGACAAGCGTTTTGTTCCCAGTTACAATGGTAAACATTTTAAAATTAATTTATTAAAACAACCAAACTGGTTTTAAAAACATAATTTTCTCCAAAGAAAATCGTGTATTTAAAATAAATAGTATTAATTGTTAAAACATTGATAGGTATCAATTTTAAATTTATTATATTAATATGCTATATGTGTGTGCTAGACAACAGAGCGTCTCTTTTCTTTTATGTAATCATGACCTTAAATTACTTAACGATTATTTGACTTTGAATAAGTTTCAAAATAAATTGACAAGGAAACTTGCTTTAACTTATCACACACAGGCTTTGCCTTCGAATAATTATTAGCCAATGTCTTTACCCTACTACGGCGAAGCAAATGAAGGGTAATGATTTTGACCGGTACATGCATATATTCATATACATCTACATGTATACCCCACATGTAGAATATGTTCTCTTGTAGCTTCTAAAGTACTTATCATAATATAAAAATGAGCTATAATATATAATGACGTCTCAATTAGCCTTCTGGTTAAGTGATGTCCTATTAAATTAAATGTGGCGGTCTCCAAATGATAAAAGTGATAAACTAAAAAAAATATTATGTCGTGTTTGGTGTCAAATAAAAGGTCTAAATTGGCATATATGTATTTTGTTGTGTTTTGCTCGTCACTTAGCTTGGATAACGATGGATGTTTGGGAATAATTTCTAATATCACGCCTCAAATTTATGAATATCGAAAGACAAACTAATCTCAAAAATCTAAAATCCAAATCTCAAAATATACGGACTCTCATATTCACAAAATATTCGTAAACATGCTATAGGTATATTATAAATAAAATAATTAAAAAATAAGATCAAAGTCTAAAACCCGAATATTGATAATCACGCTCTATCAATATCGATTGTAGTCGGTTTTTAGCTTTTGAACTTATTTCTTTTTAAATATGAAATTATTATTACTCTGTATATATATAAGTACATATTTGTCTTTAATTTATTTTTCTAGTAAAAACAGAAAAAAATACTCGGTTAAAAATGTTACTTCTGTATTTACATTTAGACAATCTCTCTCTGACGAAATTAATAATTAATGATGAATTACAGTATAGTGACGTGACTTTTTGGTTATTGTGGATGAAAGATCCGGCGTTAATAGCACCAGTGGCTATATTTATTTATCTACCTACTTGGGCACAGCATTCTTTGCATACCATTTCAGCACTTGTGGTTCTAACAGACCTTTTGCTATTGCCACGAAGACGTCCACAGAACATGGCACCAGGCATACGCTTGATGCTCGCATTTAGTGCTCTTTATGGAATTGTGTAAGCAAAACTTTACTTGTTCAGTTCAGTTCTTTAGATATGGCACTTAAACTTTTCCTATACACCATGCACCTGTTTTTTGTGATAATGCTCACGCCATAGATATATCGCATTAAGTAACTATAAACTAAATTATCACTGTTTTCACAATACGATGATTTCACAATACATTGTAATGATAATGATATTTTTGCTTTCTAAGTTGGACATGATATGAGAGTTAATATTTTATAATAATTTAAATTTTAAGTTCTAATATAAAGTTAACCAAGTCTCATTATGTGGATCACGAACAGTCAGCTATTACGCAAAGAGGCTGTCAATGTCGAATAAAACATTGTATACGTGATAACAATATTGATGACTTAATTAGATTTATTTTTCGATTTTAAAGATATCTAGTTTATATCAATTTAGTATACATAATTCATTATATCGCTTTGCTATAACCTTAATACATGATTAACAACATTTATCTCCACATCTTAATTTAGAAAATTACCTAATTGTAGTAATAAATAAGTACGGTACAAAAATTAAATATCTACTACATATATTTTGTTTGTTATAATTAAATAACAGTTTTCAACACTTACTAGAACTTAGTATCAGTTTTAGTTTCGTCTTATGTTGTGTTATTTTCATTGCAACGTTGTTGTTACAATGACTCGGAATATAAATCTATATCTCAGAATATAATTAATTAAATTGACTTTTTCTATATATTTATTATAATAAATGTACCTATAGAAAAGTCACTTCGGTATGGGAAAGATTTAAGAAAATTTTTAATTGGTACGGTTAGTAATCGATGATAGAAGCGGTAAGATCATAATTCCAGTGGACAATAATTGCCAGGTGGAAATGAATATTAGACATAACTAAGAAAATAATAGCGAACTGTAAAGTACGTTCACATTAAGCCATCTGATAACGAATAAGGGCAAATTAATCTTTAATTAGTAATCATGAGTTGTTTATTACATCTCAGTTTCCACTAGGATTGTAAATATGAAAGTTTGGATATTAATTTCATAAATACTGTAAAAACGAAACATTATTCTTGGAGATTTGACGAGAATTTGAATTCGGGTTTTTGAATTCGGAAGTGTCAAGGCGCAAATTTGGTTGTAAAAACAAATTATAATTAAATGTGAATGGAACTACGACCAGAAGTAGTTACTAAATAGTCCTATACTTAGTTTTATTTCCACTTTCATATACTTATCAGATTATTATTTAAGTAAAGTCTACTGCGACTAATGAAGATTCATAAAAATATTCATAACATAAACGCGAAGACTAAAAATAGAACAAAAATTTTAAAAACTAATTTGTGTTCCATTCTTAACAGGAAATTAACTAAAACTAACATTTATTTAAAAAAGAAACAAATTTTCACTTATCAAAATTTCATAAAATAACTTTTAAATATCATTTGGCCTCGCACAGTTTAGGTTCTGCATAAAAGCTATAATATTTTTTTAATCACAAGTTATAATGTAAAATTGTTTTACTTATTTGCAGGTTAATATTAAGCAGCCTTCAAGGAGAAGCTGTGTATACGTTCCTGGAAGTATACAGTACTTTTGAAGTTATATTGTTTGTGGTATTCACAATGGCCCAATTATTTTTATTTAATACTTTACAGTGGCACATAATTGACTTCAGGTGGAGCCGGAATGATTCAGTGAAATGTACCAGTAACGAAGTACAAGGGCATAAAGTTAAATAACTTTGTCTTATCTATTTAATATTTGTACCAAAGATTTTATTCGTTCAATTTTGTGATAAATGTGGTTGAAAAAAATACAAAGAAAAAATATTTAGATGTTAAGCATTAAATGAAGTTAATTAATTAAATAGTAACTAAAATCCTTTTTTCTTAATAAATAAAGTTCTTATAATATAGTATTATTGTCAGTCTTTTCCGCAAAAATAATCTAAAGGATTTTTTTTGTGAAACTTCATTGATTAATAGGTGTCAATGAATGTCTCCCTATGATAAAAAAATAACGCCATTTTGACTCATATTTACCATCCGATTTATTTGTTTCGATTTATTTGACAAATTGCGCATTGAATCCTAATCCGACGACACATTTTCATGACATTGATTTCAATGAGAGCATATTTTACTTTTGTTACAATATTACAACAGATATTCACTTCACTTTTGGAGTTTTTACCAAAATCTAATGTGCCCTGAGGTAGCGCGTTAAAGAAGTAAGGGCCATTTTAATATGTATAGCTTTGCAGATATACCCCATAGATCACCAGTTCATTTTATATTAAGCGTTTTAAAAATTTTTACAATTACTTCTGGTGTCACATGTTCAAAAGTGAAAATATTATCACAACGACTAGTACTACTTTGCAACAAATCAACTGCAACTGATGGAGATGAATTTATTGAAAAAGTTACTTTAACCGGTATTTCTTATAATTTTCAAAAGTATTTGCCACTTCACATTCATTACTTATTAACTGATTATTATTTTTTAATTCTACCGGCTTATTATAAACTTTAGATCTCCTAGTTGTAGCAGTTATTATGTTCCACGTCGTACTTATTTCATTTTCCGAGTTTAATATTTTATTTCTTATATATATAGATTTAGCTTGAATGCAAACTTTTTAAAATATTTTGGAGAAAACACTGATTCGTTTCAGGAAGTTAGGATCACGATTCCATTACCTCATATCTTATAATTAATATAACTTATTTCTACTACGGTATATGCCTACAGTTGCCTACACTTCCTCTAAGTTAAACATAATCACTGTTACACATAATAAGCCAATTTAATGAAACTACATTTAAATTACTCTAAAAATTGAAATTGTTTCTATGAAGGTAATAAAATAAAAGAAATGAATTTTATAGGTTTATTTTCCAATAAACAAAATCTTGAAAAACTTGGATCCATTTAAAAATATCTACTTACATACTACAAATACAGTGAACGAACGTTGATATTGGTCACTTCACATTTGTGTGCTTTATATGACAATAATACCTACGTATTATTAACTATCGATAAATTGACAAGTAACGATTAAAAGTTACAGAACAAGTGTTCTGTAAACAGTTACAGAACACTTGTCAAAAGCTATAAATTAAATAAAGTTTTATTCGCTATTTTTCAATACACATTTAATTTGTAACATTCTAAAATGTTTCCGTAAAAAAATATTTATACAGGCGTGTTGATTTACACAATTTAATTATTGTTACATATATATTTTTATTTCCATCACAGCCTTTTTTGGAATCACAATTTTAAAACCACGGAAGGCCCAAATATACAAATAACTGTTTGTTTTAATGTAAAAATATAATAAAGCAATTATTCTAAATACAATAGATATTACCTAATTGTCAATATTGATTGAGCAAAACAAAAATAGCATAACTGATAACACCTAAATTGCATAAAATATGAATAATATTTGTCTTTTCAAAGTTTCAATATTAATTTCAAAAGCTAGTCATTTGGACATGAGTACCAAAAAAATCATTTACATTAACTTCTAATGAACTAGAGAACAATGACTTACAGGCGTATTAAGTAACATGCATCTAAGTCGTTCAGCTAAACTAAGTATATAATATACATATAACATTGTTAAGTGTTATATGTGTAAATATTTATAAAAAGGCGGCTACACTCGTGGATAGACAGAACCCAGTGTCAAGATATCGTTCTTGGCTATCCGCCGGAATTCAAGATATTGCGTGTTGAGTGGCGAAATTCAACGCTTCACTTTGACTTACCAGAGCAGAGGACTAAAATAAAATAAAATATTGAATTCACAATCACCGCGTTAAACGTCATTCAGGCGTTGTACCTCTGCGCCACGATAACCAATATTTATCAAGACCTACCTACACTTTTTTTTGTAATTTCCTATAAACCATTAATTGTGTAGTTTCAGCAGCAACAAATTTTGGCAAACCACATTTACTGATTGATTGTTCTCTCCTTTTCATATATATCTACTAATAACTAGATGCATCTAAATTCATACGAGTTTATTTATTTGTAACTATATCATTGTCATATCAACTGTAAGACACGTATCTTATAATAAAACGTAGTTAAAAATGATAATTTGTATCTACGAAATGATAATATATCATACTGGCAAGAATTTTACAACACTACATATACTTACACATATATATCTGTAAACTTATCTAAAATTTTCTACAGTGGTCGCCAATTAGGTGGATATATACTGTATGACCCATAAATATTCAGAGGGTAAATACTGGAATAGCTTACCAATATGCCGCCGACACCTGTTATGTATATTATTGCAATCAACAAAATGATATGTTTTTGCTATCTAGTCAAAGCATTTTTATCTATATTATCGGATGGAATAATTTTCATAATTATCGAATGTCGAATGGGCCTTTTTAAGTAATTTATTTAATTTAAAATCTGCATACAAATTTTTGTCCAGTATAGTAGTAGTACCTAAAATTGGTAAAATTTAGTTACAATTTTTTACGTAAGAGGTGTCGATATGAAAGTAAAACTGATTATATAGATAACACCAAAAGATATTTACCTTGCTTGACTCGTCATATTTTATTTTTTACTAGACTTAAATGGAAAATTGCAATAATATGTGCCCATATCAATTTTATTTCATGTAATGCATGCATATTCCCATATTTAGCAGGATAGGCGTTACAAAACTCTTTTTTTCGTTATCTAATCTATTGTTGAATGCTTTTTTTATAATGAAAATGACTTAAATATTATTGATCCTCTGACTGGGAATCAAACCTACAACCAACCGCATCTACAGTCAGACGCGACCCCACTGTGCCATGATGGCTTCTAAATTATAGTCCAATGTTCTTATTATTATCTATTATTATACTATTACTACTGATTCTAGTAAAAAACATAAAGTCATACAAAATAAATATTAAAAATTTAAACGTTATCACGTAATAGCCCACAATGTAAATTTAACTAAAAAAGTACATTAAAAATAATAGCAAGAATAGCAGCTTCAAAATTACATCTCTGACATTGTCTTTACATAATCTCCTTATATGCTAAAATATGGAACTATTCATACTGCTCTATAAATATGTACATCCACCAGCTGCTTTGAATAAATTAAGCCAAGACATTGGCAGTGATAATGTTTTAATTATCGTACAGCGCGTAGCTTCCATTTCAGTAATAAGAAAGCGGCAGTTCTCAACACTAGTAGTGTAACGGTTAAAGCAAGTATGTCCCACCAGAACATATTAGGAGACATCGCGATCTCCTTTAGGAACGTGCGAGGATACCTGTAAATAACAGAAACATATTTTAGAAGAAAAGCTTATTTATCTATTTAATCATTATTATATTTCTTTCATATAATTTTAAAATACTTTATTAGGTACATTTTTAAAGACAGATTTGTTTTTAAAAAATGTAATATAAATCATAGATTTATTATTTAGAATAATCATTGCCAAATTATACATCTGCAATTTTTTCTGATTGTATGCGTAGTATGCTTAAGTGCTCAATTTGGTAAATACTAAATCAAATGAATTGTATTATAACTCACTTGTAGTGACAATATTTGGCTTCATTGCAATCTAAAGTGGGTCTTTCCAGTCCATATATGGCTCCAATGTATCCTTCTAGACCGTATCTCAAGTAAGAGATGTACGAGCCCCAGGAGAGATAATGTGGCAAGTCACGCAGTGTAACGCCAAAACCCGCGAACATCATCATCGGCACTGATAGAGTTGGTCCAAGGAAGGTACCATTCTGTTAAAAGAAATTGAATGAAGAATGTTTAAAATGAAAATGAAAATTTTAAATGAAAAATCAGTCTGTTTTTGGTAATTGAAAGTTTCTAGAGTTTCAACTCCAAATATTGTTAAATGAAAACCCAGTTTATTATTTTGATAAATGTCCCACTTACAACGACATTAAACACGGCGCCGATCATCAATCCGAAACTCTGTGCGACCAGCACGGTGTACACAGATATAGCGAAAAACATCCCAAATCGTGCAATATCCAGCGGCTGCGATGACATCGTGTAAACTATGACGCTAAATATTGCGCAGGATACTATCTAAAAACAGATCGGACATTTTTTAAATTTCAATTTATCATTTTTACCGATTATATCCAAAATAAAATTTAACTATTTAAAACTGTTAATGAAAACAGTTTTATGCTTTTTCCTGCATAGTAGGATACTTAAGACATTGTGTTCTTCACTCTCATCCGAAATCATGACAATGCGTGTCGAGCAGCGGAACTTCATGTACTTTGTATTTTACCAGAGCGGAGACAACAAAAATAAAGGCATTTAAATATAATAAATTCCCCCGAGTGCAGTAGGGCACGAAGTGCAGGAAGCACGAAAACTTGCTACAAAGTATTCGTATCGTTATCGAAAGAATTTATATGGGAATTGAACAGCGCCCCTATCGTGCGTTAGAGGAACAAAAGTTTTCTCATATTTCCCATTCCAAAATGCTTTCGATAACGAGACGAATACTTTGACGCAAGTTTTCGTGCTTGTTCTACAGTTCGAACCACAATTAGCTGCGTTTACAGTCAGACGCTCTATCCACTGTGTCCACTATAGCCTCAACATCTTTATATTACATTTAAGTTAAGAAAATATTATCCACTTACTGATATAGGTAGATCTACAATTGTTATGGAGATATAATAGGAGCCAAGAGAATACCATCTGTTAAAATGTTCTTTTAATAAAATTGACATCTCCGAGGGAACTGAAATGAATTTATAAACATATGAATATATGTATATATGAAAACTTTTTAGCTTCCTGCTTTATGCGGCATAACAGGGTAGTCAGAGAGAGTAACGGAGTGTCCTAGTGTCAGGACACTCCGTTCTTTCGTGCCTTTCACCAAAAATTAAGACAACGTGTTGAGTGGCGGAACTCAACGGTGCTCTTTGTCTTACCAGAGCATTTAAATGAAAACAATTTTAATGTAATCGATACATCAGATATCGATAAATCGATAGATCAGAGAGAAATTGAATCTACTATTGGTTGTAGATTCAATTTCTCTCTGACGCAATTGGTTGCGTTTACTGTTCGACGCTATCTATTTGCACCACAATGACATCGTGCAAAATAGATAAATAAGACTTAATTACTTGTTTTACAATTTAAATATTTAAAATAGGTAAATTGCAGTGTAAAATACCGGTTATTTAGCAAATATGAATTGATGCACTGAATATTTACTGAAATTTGACCAGAAATTAAAAATAAAATGTGTATTTCTATAAACACCTTTTGATTTTATTAATATAGGGTGTCCCGAAATTAACGCAAGATTTGAATTAAATAGAAAATGCCATTTTTAGTCTTTTATAGCGAATGAATAATGAATATAATAGCAAATGGCGGCAAAGTCAAATCTTGCGTTAATTTTGGGACATCCTTTATCTACACCAAATATGCCATAATATTATTATTAGGAAAACAATAATCCATTTTACTTACAAGTCAGTATAGTCAGCATCATCGGCGACATCATGTGGTGCATAAGAATGGCGAATAATAAATTATAGTTTTCCAAAACTCTAGATCCTTCGTTGCCTGCGTTAATAAAGAGCGCTCCAAGCATCACTCCAACTACTACATTCACTGCTAGGCGAAGGTGAGTCATTGTCTAGAAACATGATGAGAACATAAACAAAAAACAAATGAAAATCATAAAAATGTTGCTTCTATTTTTTTGCATTGCTTCTTTTATACTTTAATTTCTGGAAATTTTGAAATTTCAGCAAAAGTTTAATTGGTAGTTATGTATATTATTTACATATAATTTTTCATTATAACACAGGTAAATTATTGGGTGTAGAAAGTTGAATTTTGGCATGTAGGTTCCTTAGGGAGTACTAAGAAGAAAACATATAATTCCTACGGGAATATAGAATTTATTGTCATTAAATAAAAAAGAATGTTACACTTACAGGATCACGTTTAGCCTTCAGAAATCCACGTCTTATAAGTACAGATCTTTGGTTCGACTGCGAAGTTTCTTCAGCATCTGGCCCAGAGTCTTGCTCCCTCATCACACTTAATGGATACTGCTTTCTTAAAGCTTCCATTGTTAGTATGCTTTCGGCATTGTCAAACCACGTGAGTGCTTTGCCGTTCTCTGCTTTATTAGTAAGAACGTTTATTTTGTCTTCACCATATTCACCACAAGCTAATTCTATGACTGTAATTAAATAAGAAAACTTAATTATGGAGGTACATATCATATATGAATTATTATTATGTTGTACTATTAAGAATCGTTTTCACTGTAATTTGTGTGGAATGAGTAATTAGCTTGTTTACAATGAAAAGTTTAAATCCCACTTAGAGGAAATATCTATTTATTATAGAGGATGTTCGGCCTGGTTATAGATATGACAGTCGATATCGATATACACTTGTTAGGTTTATTTTAAATAAATAAAACAAAAATTTTCACAATTTAATGAAAAGGAGCTATTCCATTTCAACCTATAAATAAATATGTATTTATAGGATAAAATTCTAATATTAGCATTTTAACATTTATGTAATAATTAACAATTATTTTTATGTGTGAAACAAATAATTTGTTTTGTGAAATGTTTCTTTACATATTATATAATAGTAGTAAATTTATTAATTTGTATTTTCATCTGACGATGTACCCAATTACACAGTCCCACGCTTTATCCCTAGCGGGGTAGTCAGGCGGAACGCAGCGCTAAACTCTACGATTCCTGTATACTTATTTTGCCTCGTCCACCGTCATCAATCTCTTCATACATGGCTTCGATCAGCCTATATCAGCCAGATTTCATCTTTCTTTCATTCTTTTTTTGACATCATCGCGTAATAATTTATAATGTAATAATTTATAAATCATTTAATGGAGAAATGCCTTTTATACTTATTTAAAAATACTCACTATAATCGGCAGGGTTATGATATATAGGGCAAGGTACACCGGCTCCATCAAGGTACGGAACGAGATTCTTCGTCGTGCCTTGATATAAACATTTTCCAGCGGCTAATACATATACGTGGTCGAAAAGAGCGAATAGTGAGGCAGAAGGTTGATGCACAGTACACACAATTGTACGTCCTTGGTGTGCGAGGCTTCTACAAAGCTCTACCACTTGGGTACATGATGAACTGTCCAAACCTCTGAAATCGTAAGAAAGTTATTTTATGTAAGTAGAACAGCGTCTCGGGTAACATTTGAGTTTGTATCCATTCGATCGAGTAGAGTCTGATATATATCAGACTCTACTCGACTAAGTACATAATAATGAATAAATAAATATATAAAGTAAAGATTTTAATTAATTCAGTATTTAATATATATCAAAAGCTTTGAGAAAATATTGAAGTTTTCTTACGTAGTAGGTTCGTCGAGGAACATGACAAGGGGGTTATTGATAAGTTCTAACGCAATGGATAAACGTTTACGTTGTCCTCCTGACAGCTGCGCCCCACGAGTGTTCATGTGTTCATACAGGCCTAGGTTAGTTAAGATGTCTTCTATCTATAAAAAAATCTTTATTAAGGAAGTATATTATTATGCTCAGCATCGAAAAATAAATACAATCACAATTTTTTTTTTTGTTTTTTGGATATTTTCAAAATTAATGAAAGTAACAGGGCACACTTCTATTATACCTGGTTTTAACAATTAAGCGTATCACAACTATGCCACATAGATATATACTAATTAATCTAACAAAAATTCCCTAAAAATCTAAATACTTCAACATAAATAGGTAATAATAATTGTATAATGACATTTAACCATAAATTTAAAATTAGTCGTTAATGGTAGATCTTAATATGATTAAATATTTTTTTTGTACCTTGAAAATATAAATATTTAATATTTTAAAAATATTATATAACATGATATGACCAAGTAATTACCAGATTTTTTGGAATATTTATATTACGCACTTTTACAAAGCCCTAAACACGATTTTATCTATTAGCGACGAAAAACATTTTTATATAATAGAAACATACATACTTAGGGGGCGTTTAAGTAGTCCATAACATATTTTTTTTAATATTTGGGTCCTTGAAGAACCTAATTTCCTAGTTTAAAAAAGAAGGAAGGAAAAGAGAGGGAGCACCTCTCCCCGAAATTGCGTTACGTAAACCTTAAAAGGACCCTTTACTACTAGCATTAGGATTTTTAAACAATAGTTTTGTATAAATAAGTTTAGATTGGGGGTCCATAGCTTGAATATGAACGAAATATTGCTTACCACTTCTCCTTTCTCATATTTATCCATTTTGGTAGGTAACTTTAGGTCTGCTGCGATGGCCATATTTTCACCAACAGTGAGCAATCCTTGTAGTCGATCGTCTTGTTGGATATAACACGACATTTTCTTAAAATTTTCTAAAATGTTAACATTTTGATTATAATTTGTATAGTATATTATATTAAATATAAAATTATATTGTTTTTAAAGTATAAATTCTTACTCGACTGATTGTTTATATATTGAAATAGGTATCAATTTAGTTTTTCTATTTTGATTTACTGTAAAATGCGCAACGCTAGAAGAAACAGATAAATACACGAAATCAGAGGCTTCTTGAGACTTCCAGGTATAATGCAGAAGTTTGGTCATAACAATTAATTTTTGGTAGACTCGTCGACGCATAAAACACGCATTGCCTTAGTAACTCATAGATATATTACTTTTTGCAAAAGTATGGGTAAAAGTAATTTGTTTATGTTAATGTATGTCTAATGCTAACGCATACATTAAATATGTTACATACTACTATATATTACATATTGACATAATAAGTTATAAAATTATAGAATTTCTCCTCCTCTACACTTAGACTTAGCTATGCCAAATTTAAAATTGTTTCGACCTGTTCTGTCAATTATTTTTGAAAAAATAGTTTTGAAATATTTTCCTCCACGCATTAAAGAATCGGTATTTTTTGATATAAGTATAATGTTAAATTGTTATACTTACTCATTACTCTACCTCTTCCGTTAATAAATATGGCACCTCCAACCCCCGTAATTCTATACCCAGAAAGTACATCTAATAATGTGGATTTTCCTGCGCCTGATGGCCCCATGATAGCAATAAGTTGCTTAGGTCGCAGTCTTCCGTTAACTCCATGTAGAATTTGTTTCGATCCTGCAAAAGATACATAATAGTATTTAATTAATTATTCAAAAATTGATACACCTTACTTTAAATGAACTAGACATCTTTTTAAATATTAAAGGTCATTTAACGAAACATCACAAACACCAATTTCATAAATTAAGTTTCACAAATTGAATATATATAGGGCAGCACGAAAACTTACGACAAAGTATTCGTATCGTTATCGAAAGCATTTTGTATGAGTAAACTTTAGTTCCTCTTACGCATGGTAGGGGGCGTTTTTCAATTCCCATACAAATTCTTTCGATAACGCTACGAATACTTTGTCGCAAGTTTTCATACTTGCCTAAATGAACATTTACATTTTCTTTAATTTTTTTTGTTGTAACTTGCCTAAATGAACATTTACATTTTCTTTAATTAAGGGGTCACGTACAGTTACAATTTTCAAAAAATCCAATTTTTTCTTTTACATTTTTTAAAAGTAGCACATTTCAAAAGATTTTTTAGAAAATTTCAGACAAATCCGAATGTTGCGTATGGTATATACGAGTATATCTCCATAGATATATAACTTTAAACGGAGCCATAATGCCAAAAACTGCAGAGACAATGGCGAAGCATGTACGTACGCGAAAAAACTGAAAAATCAACATGAGTATCATGTTCTAAAAACTAATTCTATTGATTATAGAATTATTCATTTCTTTTCCATGTTTTCCGCGATCGCAAATTTAGTGAAATGTGCAAAGTGCAACGGCGAAACGAAAGTTTTAATTAGTGTGTTTGGAAGACTATGCCGAAAACATTACCTGCAAGTTTCACCACCATCAGTATCGCCGCTAATATTACTTGTACTGTGCTAATACTACCTGTACCATCAGTAGTACCATCAGTATTGCCGCTAAAAAAACCTGTAAGGTACAGGAACTTCGTTGAAGGCAACGAAGTTGCACAAGGACTATTATCCATTTTTGACGCTATGTGGATTAAATTGGGACCTCACGCCCACGACTTCGCTGAGAAAGAGGATGCTCCTCGAGTTGTGACAGCTACCCGAAGATCAGCAGAAAATTCTCTCGAGGGCAGAATAATACGACGAAGACTGAAAATTACCGCTCGGGCAGCTGACAAAGCGAAGGAAGGGAGTTTCTATGGCCCTGGAATAGACGATTGACTGTAAGTTTCAAAATAAAATTTTCACCTGCATGTAAACCTTTAAACGCGTTTTTGTCAAAACCACGTTTTAAAAACATATACAAAATTTGCTCACTCTTTCTATACTTTCACCGCGAAAAACCTTTTTTTTAGCCTCCTACATAATTTCTGTTAAGCGAAAGCTTAAGAATATTTTGTAATAAAAAAAATGTGTTATTTACTTTAATTGTAGATCTTTTAAATGGAAAATAATTTATGATTAAATATTTCAATTTGGGCCCAAAAAAGTTCTTCAAAATCCCTTTTTTTCGACGTTCCGACTGTACGTGACCCCTTAAATGAAAATAAATCTATTAAATAAATATAATTTAACCACAGCTTAAAATTGTTGCTTAAAAATGGACATACAATCACATTTTTAAATATAAGGTAAATTTAATACATACTCGTATAGTTAATACACGTAGGTATATATACAGTGTAGGTATATATACAGTGGCGGATTAACCCTTTCCAAAGCAGTTCTTTAACCTACTGTAGCCAAATAGTTAATAGTTGTATTTATTTTCCATTGCGTCCACTTTTGCTATAGATTACCGAGATATCAAATTTATATATTTTTTCTAACTTTTAGATGTTTCTGAACTAAGTATGATTTCATATGTGCAGTTTTACGAAATTTTCTTTAGAATTACATTTTTTTGCTTGCACTGCAAAAATTTTAGTAAATCTAAAAATGACTATAAGCGCGTTTTTTAGTTTAGTTTACAGTTTCCACATTTGTGTGTGTTCATATGATTTCACATTTGCACATATGGTGTCACGTGTGCATGTATGTCCTCACATGTGCACCTATTAATTGGGTATCTCTGTTTTAAGTTTTGATAAGAATAAGCAAGAAGGCAGTATAATGTTTACAATGATTTTATTAGCTTCACCTGTCTATCAAGCTGAGTATGTAGTAAAATCTTATTTTGATCCAGTTTTCTTTGTAACACGTTTCCGGAACTCATGACAATATCATATTATCATAACATATCCTTGAAAGGATAAAAAGAATATATTTATAATACCTACTTTAAAGCGCGTTGTTTTAATTTTTATAAAGTGTTTTGTGATTATTAAAATTAATATGGAACAATTAAAAAATTTAAAGAAACGATTTAAGACAATAAACGCTGAAAAGAAATTGGAAATAATGAGCATCAAATATGGAAATCAATAAAATCAATAAGTAGCCATACTGTATTGTTTTCTCACGATGAACACACACAGCCCGTCACGTGTTTCAAATAATATTGTAAATATTGTTAAACATTCTCCGCTATCTTATTATGAGCTGCGCATGCATTGTGTTGTTAAATAAGTAGTCAATATTTATACTGAACAATTGATAATATAGGCAATTAAGCGACGAGAGCAAGTATTGTCAGTGACGCATTCCAATTTGTGTTTGCATTATATATACATTTGTATCATATAATAAAATTAGAACAGGGTCAAAGTTGAATTCAACAATCTATATCTCTAGGCTTAAAAATATTTTTATGTATGTATGTGTAAGATCTAATATATTAATGTTACATAGTTACGTTAAAGTAGAAGACTATTGCTTAACATATCATGACAATATATCGAATTACTGAACTGCTTAATAACATAATAACAATTTGTATATAAATAATTAGCAATCGCGCTTAAAGTGTGTTTTTTATCACGGGTTTTTTAATATTATTTTTAACACTATTTATACAAATTCTTATTTTTACAACTTTAATCTAATGGACACTATATTATAAAAGTCGTTTTCTTTATTGGGTTCATATTGCACATAACTAAATTTTAGTAACTGGATACGAGGCTTCTAATAAGTATTGTAATTGCAATAACAACTTCAGCAATATTATTTCAGAACGTTTTGCATATCAAAACATTTACCTAAAAGCAAATTAAATAACAATTCCATTTTTTATGAATTTGCTAAATTACGGTTCAAGCTTGCTTAACGTACATATATAACGCAATTAGCTTTATATAATGAATAGGTTGCTAACGTAGCGATTATTATTGAATCAAAACAAGTATTACTATAACATTAAAACTAAGGGGCTTTGCTCTTTTCTAGCTTCGCTTGTCAACCCCCTCTTGCAACGATCAAAAAATAAAAATAAAATAGGCAGTTAGTATAAACAGTGCTTGTGTGTCCTAACTAAATTTAAATGGAACTACCATTTAAATTTGGTTAAGATCTAGTTTCGGTTTTAGTGCATTGTATTTGAAGTCAGTTTTCGTTTATACCAATATGGTAATTTATTCAATAATTCTGTCAATTTTTACACGCAACGCTAACTACAAATAAAACTAATGCAAAAATGTCACTTGTCTACAGAAGTACTTGTCAGAGGCGTAGTGTCCACATAACACGTTCAATAAGCCAAAATCTAAAAAAATGTCAATCTTTAATAAAAATTAAGGACGACAAATCCTTCAAAAATTCTATTGTGGATTTCTATGCGTCTATTGCCAAATAAAAAAAACTATATACGTATTACAAGTAACCAATATAACTGTAGGCCATAGACAGTGACTATTTTGCGAATACGCATTATTTATACTTATAGTCAAAAATCATCGTTCCGTGAAGTGTGTTTCGTAAACAGCTAATGTAGAAAAAAAATAGAGGTCAAACATGTATATATAATTAGCATATACTCTCATAACAATTTAATATAATTAAAATCTGTAAATAAACAAATTAAACGTACCTATTTTAAGTGGTATAAGAATTTTATAAAACGAAACACTTCTAATAGTTTCAAATCTAGCCATATGACTTGTGTACGTAATAGGTGGAAAAGATTCCGTCTTCCGTGCTTCTATACGATAACCTTTTAGCATTTAATACTTTAATCAGCGTCATAAATCCATTAGATAACGTGGACATGTTTAATTTTAAACAGATTTTTTAAATAAATATTTTTACGTCGTAGGGGGGTTCATCAAGTGTTGTTTAGTGCATACATTTGAATATATAATCCTTTATTAAAAAGTCTCTTTTTCTAAATACTTTTTAAGTCACATTTTGATGAGCAAGATAAAATGATTGAGAGTAAACTTTACGACGGGCGCACACCGTCTCCAAGTCGAAAACTACCTTCAATATGTATATATATATATATATATATATATATATATATATATATATATATATATATAATATTTTATATAGGTATCGCATTCCTAAACTATATTCTTCATAAAATATTAACTGCCTCACAAAACAAAATGATAAAAAAAGGTATGAGAATAAATTTACAATCTACACAAAGTGTCTACTTAACATTTTTTACTGTTAAAACGTGGTTATATAATTTAATTATATAAATAGTATAATCCTGTTTGTGCTCACAAAAACAAAGGATAACGCGAAGGATAACATTTTCTTAGAAAGATTTTTATCTTGTTACTCCAATGAAATACAATCCTTATGTGCGTACATATACCTTTTGTGACACAAATTAGATTTTAGAAGATTTAAATATTTTAGTGTTATTAAGGTAGGAACATATAAAAATATTTTTCTTTATCCCATAACATGTTTTGATACAAAGCAATATATTTCGTAAAGTGTAAAGATTCTACAATTGGGTAAAAGTTTAAAATTTTAATTGTTTTAAATATATGGACGACACATTTTCCCGACAAACCAAAACGTATATATACATTTATGTATTGCCATATATGGAAATTATTTATCTTTGACGCATTTTGATGAGTAAATAGTGAACTTTGAACAAAGATATATCGATTACTTCTACAGGTAAAATGTAATCACGCAGTTTTGACTCATAATACACGAGTACACATTACACTCCATTAATTAGTCGCGATAGTGTTAAATTGCGTAAAATTTATTGTGAAACTATTTTTGTATAATCAAAATATGTCTATACATATTTTGATTTAGTTGATATTAGATTGAACTTAATGCTCACTAAATAATTGGCAAATTAACATTGTATTCTAAGCAGGTAAATCAGCTCGCTTATAAAGCAAGCTCTTGCTTAAATCTATTCTGAGATGTACATTGTTTTTCTAAAACAGAAAAATCTTATGTGTTGCTTTTTTCTTAAGAAAAGCAATTTTCCATAACAAAAATTTAAAAATAAGACCGTAGTCGATTCTTGGAGTGGTTGAAGGTTCATTTTTATGATATATAATTAACACAACGTGCGTTATAGCATCTGGCATGTGAGGCAGCCTGCATTTGAAGGAGAATTTCCTAAATTAATACTAAATATGAAATAATATAGATAAATCCTTTATCTGTATTTTTATATGCAGTTTTCGTAAAGTATCCGGGGCTACCCGACCTTTCCCTACGCATTTTGATGAGTAAAATAGAAATATTAAAATGTGTTTTTTCTTATTTAGAATTTTTTTCCTTGCGGATATTTCTAAAATTTTGGGTTAGTATGTTTATGGTTATTATACACATGTACTTTGTTGTAAGATTCTAATTTAATTATAAGTTTTGAATTTTATAACAATTTATAAATTACTTGAAAGTAAGATATTAAGACTTATAAGTTGAAAAAAAGATATTGAAATGTTATCTTTAAAGTTATTTGAATCTCGGATAGTAAATTATTATAATATAATAATTATGTATGTAAATTTTTAATTATGAAATAGAATATTATATTATTATACGCGGAGTCACGTTAAAAAGTCCAGAGATCATGTTAATGTATTTTTAATTGCAGTTTTTGTAGATAGTAGAAGTTATTAATGCATAAATCAGTAATATATACTTTTGTTCACCTTGGCTTTTACACAAACATAACGTTTTATTACTAAATTAAACTTTTTACTTAAAATGTTTTACCATTTTACGTAGGCCGTGAATCATCAAAAGAGGTTATAATAAAATTCAAATTACTTCCTACATACTCCTTATGTAGGCATACAACCTTGGTCTTCGATTTGAAGTATGTTTCTTGAAGAAAGACTGTTTCCTAACCACTTTACTAGCGACTATTTTAGCTTCTCCAGGCAATGGGTACGAGTACAACTTACAAGCATGATTAAAATAAGTTGAACTTATGAACTTTCAAAAAAAAATTTAATTAAAGTTATCTTCGCGTTATAGTATTAGTACAGATAATAATCAGAAATAATCTATAACCTAATTCAAAATATTTTTTATTTACAATTTTTTCTAGTGTTAAACTGTGCAAGACATACGAATATGTACATAACATACGGATATGTTCTTTTTTTTGTTTTATTTCGGCGATGTGACAAGCATTTACTATAGCATATTATCGTACGGCCAAAAAAACTTAAATAAAATATTACTGTATTCGTTGTAATATACACTTCCTTGTACGCTTACGTTAATGCTTTGTGTAGTGATAATATGAGGTGTTTAAAAAAATGTTTTTGTTGTTTTTATTGTATTTGAACTTTGACATTGTTTATCGATATCGATAAAAAAAGTTTCTAATTTCATTTGCTAAAATTATTTTATACATACAACACATACATAGAGTCAATTAAGTTTCTACATTCATTCATTCAATTAATTTATTTTGGAAATTAATAAGTATGTTGCAAATATTCGGGAAAATACTTAAGCTGTTACTATAAAGAAAATAAAAATAATTATCTTTAATAATTATTTAATTGTAGAATAATTTATTTAATAGCACTTTAAATGCACTTGACAACGTTTATTGCTTAACTTAATATGTAAATGATCTTGTTTATCATTAACTATTATAAATATAGCTACCTATTTATGTAAATAAATAGAATGATAGATAATTGTTCGCGGATGGCGCAAATCCTACTTGTAGAATATAGGTTACATCACTTTTCCTTGATTTCATTTAAAAATTATTTATAGTAAAACCTCTAACGTTTTACTATCAATAATTTTTATGTTAGTTTTACGCTTTTTAGCGCATAGCAGGCTAGTCAGAACTTAGTGTCAATGCGCATAGGAGATATTGTACGTTAAGTGGCGGAACTCAACGCCGCGCTTTGTCTAACCCAAGCAGATAAATAAAAATAATTTTAATATAATCATTCCTTCAAAACGAACCCACAACCACTCTCTCGTTGCCCATTGCGCCACGAGAGCCTTTATAAATATTGTAAAATGTAACAATACGCTATGTATTATTCTTAGACGCACTTATATCTTTAATCTTTTTTTTATATATTTTGCATACAAATTTATATGCCAATATATTTTGGTTCGGCCTATATTCATATCAGCTGCTTACGTCAAACGTTCACTGACATCGTGATAAGTTAGTTATTTGTATTATGACCAAACTCAACACGTGTCTTTGTCTTCTACGGGCAAGGACCTACGTATCAATGGTCGAGTATTCACTCAATAAATAATCTAATACGGTACACAAAAAAGCAATTTAATTGGATTTTCCTTTATTTTGTACCTACTCTCTTCTTGGTAGAAATATTACTTGAAGTTATATAATAACTATAGGGTCCCCGTGGATGGAGCATATATTTCATATAAGAGTTTATAGTTTGCATACTCGTATATCTAATAGGCATGCGCACGCGGTATATTTGTTTTCTCTTGTCTTTGTACCTTTTGTGTGTAGTAAAGATTATTCTATTCTATTCTACATTAAAATATTTTATTATAAATTATCTTGTCTATATTTATTACTTCCACGTAATTGTTCTAATGCGATATCGGGTGACACGCAGTAAACATGCATTAAACGTAGGTAGGCACTATTGAAATGATTAAGATGTTAGATTTCTGCTAAGCAAAATATATCAATAAATGACGACATAATAACCAGTACTTGTTGAACGTAAAAAGTAAATTTTTTTTTTTCAGTATTAACGACATCTAACGTGGCGCCAACTAATATAAATATTCTCGAAGTGGGCTGTGAGCATACGACTGTCGAACTTAGCCAGTAACGGGACGTAAATCATGGTTAATTTTTTGCTAAAGATTACTTTAACTACTACTATTATGTCTACTAAAAAGTCTGAAAAATATTTATATGATACGTTTAGTAATCTTATTTATAAATATCATAGTAATGACTGTTATTGGGCAATAATAAAGATATTATTTTATATAGAACTTTTAAAGTTTGAAATCTACTGGACATATAAAATTAAGAACTGTGAATATCTCAGGATTCCCACATATTAACATAAATTACCACTAATTTTGATACGTTGTCGTAATATAACAATTTGATTGAACAATTCACTTTTAGATTACCTTTTGTCAATACTGATTAGGCTTCTGTGCAATGAATTTATCGTCAATATTTAAAATGAAAATATTTATCTAACTTCTATTGACAGTTCCGAAAACTTTTTTTCGTGCAATTTCAATTTCCTTTGCTCTTTTAAAAGCGTCGAATAAAGCAGTTCAAGAGCACTATTGTAATGTGCCACTATAATCTATATACGGATATTCCGTTATTGAATCGACAATGCGCAGCTAAAACTACCAGATGAAGAAAGCTGAAGTTTGGCTTCTAGATTCTTGGACAGAGTAGAGGAGTACTAAGGATATCTCAGAATTCTTACAGTAATAGAAAACACGAAACTACTGCGGAATCTTTGAAATATAATATAAATGGAAGTAGTAGAGCAAATTCTACTTAAAGTTGCCGCCGACAACTCGAAATTAAATAATATTTAAAAAATAAACAATGGGTAAATATATTGTAGTTGACATTACAAGGCTATAAATATCTTGGTACTTTTTCGTTGTTTCATCGTTGTTGATTGCAATCACGAAGTTAAAATCATCTTTAAATTATAAATACAGGAATTTTTATTTTTATCATATTTAAATTTATAAAGCAACGCAATATAAAGTACTGAAATGTATTTAAATTATAATTTTAATACCAATGCAAGATTACCTTAATTTTCTTTAGTATGGTATAATATGTAATGGTATGTTATACTACATTCGGTATGGTTACATAACATGTAAACATTGCATGTAAGCATTTAGGTACACTATTTGATAATCTGTAATAAAATTTCTGTGAGTATTTCATATATCTTCAATATACAGATACGGCTTGTATGCGATTTATTATTTGCTTTCTATTAAACTATACGTGGTATTCTTTATTTTATTACATTTAAGTCATATAATGATTCATTCGTTGTACGAACATTATCGTTTTTAATATTTTTATGATGTACTCGTATATTATTTTCCATTAAATAACTATATTTATTATTTCTATACGTAAAATATACTTTTAAAGCATTTCTTTTGTTAGTCCTATCGCTCCTATCGCTAAAGTAAACCACAAGTCTTGATTATCCTTATAATTGTGTATTGAACTTTGATCGTCATTGAAGTTATCATCAGTTTTTGAATGTTGCTAATTACACAAGACCTTCGCATAACATTGGTTGATTAACAGTAATGTAGATTATTGTACTAGGTAATCAAAATGTATGGTAGGAGATAGTGATAAGGTCACATCCGGGATCCTAACATATTTGCAAAACATTTTCTATGAACTATTAAATATTATACCTAAGTTACTATCATATTTGCAAATGTCGTCTTCTGCCATTGGCTGTATACAGCTCATATGTCAGGTATATCTATATTTTTTTAAACGATTTTGGTTATATACCAAAATCAGATATATCATGTTTTGATTATAAGTCAAATATATATAATAAAATATCTTTCGATTATTGTTTACTTCTCTGCCGAATCTTTTAATAAGGATTCTTCATGAGAAACAAGTGCTCAGAATTCCTCAAAGTTTATTATAATTGCCACTACGCGTTATAGGCGTCTTCCCAAGAGCATTAACGTGTTATTTTGCTATGTTGGTATTGATTACCGTAACTAAAACGAGTTATGACGTGTTTTTTCGTACAAGGTGCATTTTCGGCCTTTGACCGTGACATTCAAAAGTAAAATTCGTAAGTTTGTTTCATCGTTAAGTTCTTGTAAACAAGACAATATTTCGCTTTTACTTATAATTGTATTAGTATAGATGAAATGATAGCTCACAATCTAGCTTGTTTAAATCATTTTGGGAAATCGCAAATAGCATTAAAATATTTTTAAAGTAGTCATAATTGCACAGAAACATATTAAAGTTAAATAAACAGTTGAAGAGCTATTAGGATTGAATAATGTGGTAATCTAAAATCGACCGACCGAATTGAAGTTAAAATTAATAAACTAAAGATGAAGAAATAATGAATTATTTCTTTTTTAATTATATTTGTTCACAAATAAACTGTAGATCTAAAAAACGTAATAATACAACATATATTACATGTATTAATAAAATATATATTAATATTGATATCTATCTGTTAGATATTTTGCGATTCGTCTTTGACATGATAGTGGTCGCGAGCCAGACGGAGCATGAACCTCCTACCACCTAACTAATGGGGTACCCGCTTCTTACGGGACACTACCCAGCGGTTAGTTAGAATAATAATATATACAATATTATATTTCAGATGACATATAAGAACGCGTGATGGACGCGGAGATAGTTTGAGTAGAATTCTTGAGCACATACTAGACAGTAGATCGAAAAGAAAACCATGCAATACAAAGGTAATGCAAATATGATGAAGTCGGATGTGGATTGTCCAAGATCGACTATAGTGGAAACTTAGAAAAGGCTGGTTTAGGTAGAAAAATGGAAATAGGTTAGTGTAAATCAATTATGATTATTAGATATTGTTAACTAGCTATTCTTAATCTATACATACTTATAAAAAAAAGGAAGTGTATTGACGTTGCTTTAATATATCTACGGTATAGAAGGGAAGGCGGGTAGCCCCTGACACTTCAATTTCGAAGTGATTAAACGCATAGCTTAGACAAAGAGTTATTGTAAATATACTATGTTTGGTAACAAGGCAAAGCGCGGCGTTGAGTTCCGCCACTCAGCACGCAATGACTCAATCTGGCGGAAAGTGGGGAACGGAAATGTTGCCTACCCTGCTATATGGGGGATACAGTGTGAAGCGATTACCATAAAATTTTGTACACATATTCTTAGAGCTATTAAAAAGGACATTGGATATTTCATATGTATAAAAAATATTTCAAAAAATATATTTTGACAGATATTTTTGTTTATCAAAAAAAATGAAAATTTAGCTATCTCAAAGCCTTCAAATTAACGCATATACGCACTATGTACTACAGTATGTAAGTACTATGGTCTGACATTGACCACGCGAGTAAAGCCACGCGAAACATCTAGTAAATAATAATTAAAGAAATTTTAATAATTTCTGTAATATATGTAATATAAGCATATTTTTTAATCAAGATTATAAAAAAGTTGCGACTACAAGGTCGAAAAATAAAATTTAAATAATTTGGGGCAAAATTACTTTAAGTCAGTTTATTTCAACATTTACATTATAACAAATAAGAAAAAGAATTATTTATACGTTGAATATATTTACAAAAAAAAAATTGGAAATTAATTAGGGATGTAAAAATAGTATATATATAGAGAATAATAAGTCTATGATATTTATAGCTTTTGTGCTTCTGTTTGTCTATTTGTACATCTTTGGGTGTTTTTCCAGTGAGCAGCCTTGGGTCGTGTCTCTCGGGTGGAGGTCGAAGCCCTCACAAGACGAACCGCTGTGATCGACCTCGGCCGATGAGGTCAAAAATTTGGAAGATAGGAAGGTCCCATGGCCCGATCGATTATCTAATAAAACATTAAAATCACTTCCGGTCCAGTTCTCTCTATTAGCTATTATATTTAATTTATAATTATTTAATGGCTTATTACCGTCCCAGATGAGTGGATAGAAGTAAAATAGATATATAATACTATGAATTATTTTTATTTTGTTGTCATCAATTTATAATCTTTCAATAATATCTCATATGTGTTTTATTAGTATATACTCGTGAATGATGGCGAAGGGTGAAATCTTACTCAAGGTAAGCCGTTCTAAAACAATCCTTAACTTTATGCTTTACTGTAGATCCGAATCTGAGTGATGATTTCTTTAGATGAATCATTTAAAGCATTACGCATTGATAAATTTGAAAACAATGACGTACCTACAAAAATTTCTGTTAAGTAAATTAACCAACGTCCTAAAATTATCCAGAAAAGCCCATCCTTATTTTCCTTTAAATCTCTTCTGAAAATGCATTTACTCACAACTTGTAACAGTTTTCGGTGAACTAAAACTAATATTATAGGTAAAACGATCGTATTCATTTTTCTTTATATATATATGTGTATATACATATTTATTATATATAAATTATGAATATATATTTGTATAGTCTATTCATGTATTTTTTTTTAATCTTTTTTTTTTATTTATTTAATATTTTTGTATATGTGTATATTAGTATGTAGGTATGGTATATTATATATTTATTATGTTTACATATATTCTATTGGGTGTCTATTTTTTATTATTGTTTGTTTTTTTTTTCTTTTTTGTACTTTGATCCCGCATGTAACATACTCATGCACTTCCACAGGTTGACTGGAAGAGATCTCTTTCAGGGATAAATCCACCAAAGTAAACTAAAAAAATGTATTTACTTTTTCATATGTATTTTTAAGTACAATAAAGAATATTTATTAAGTAACATAAACATAATAATAATAATAAAATTACATGTAATAAAAGAATACTAATTATCGGGCACTTGTTAATGAAATTTATCCGTAACGAAAACTAGGAAACGAAATATATTCAAGTATAATATATTAAAAATGTATATAATGTATCTAACTAAATGTTAAATTATATACAAAATTAATTTAAAAGAAAGTAGTATTAAATATCAACGTGTATGTCGGCGATATATTGATATTTTGTTGTACAGGATCCATTTTCACAATAAAAATGCAGGCTAACATGACTTAGTTTATTTTCAGGATGGTTATGTTATTTCTATTACTTGCTTATAATATTTATTACAAATATATTCTTAAATATTCAAATACAACTTGATGCGTTGAATACAGAAATCGAAGAGTGTCAACTAAATAAATCTTAAAGTTTATATAGTAAACACAGTAACTTGGTGGGGGTTTCGTGAGAAACTTACAAAATAGACCTTAATAACATTTAAAAGGAATGTGAGCTTAACTTACAAGGGCTGTTTTCAAGTGCTTGAGGAATGTGAGCTTATCGACCAAACACTTACAAATATAAATATTATTTTAAATAGTAAGTGGAGGCTATCAACTCTACTTTAACTTATGGGAACACAACTAATGCAATATTCATGTTAATATAAATATTTAGAGAAATATTAAGTGGAGAGTTGTCAGCTCATAAAAATGCAATGCAGACGACAATATAAGTGTTACTCTAAACTGTAAACATTTTAAACATTTTACTAACTTAAACTAAAGGAAATATAAATCTTAAATATAATTAACAATTTTAAAATAATAAAATCATTACATATAGAATTGCGCCCATATATACGTCCTAGAAAAATTGGGTAACTAAATTAAATGAGCATAAGAAACAAATACAATTTATAAATGCGTCGGTTCTTTTTATGAAAGTATGCTAAAATACGAAAAAAATATATTAAGTTTTTATTTACCTGTCAGCTAAGGTATTTTACGTAAAAAGATTTATAAGAGTTGTTAAAAAAACAATTCGTATCGCTTATCTAATTATGCCACAAGCATGCCATTAAATTAATTACATTTATTCAAAAATATGATTCAGAAAACAAAGTTTGTCAGTCTAACAACACCGTTTGTGGATTAATTACACAAATTTTATTAATTATTGAAGATATAAAAATATTTATTAAAATCTCACCTCGATTGACGATTTCAATCCGAAAATATGAAATAAGCAAACTACAAAGTATTTAAGTAAAGCTAAGAATTATTTATATATACCGTATGTAGTGTCAGTGGCAAGGGGTGAAAATTTTAAAAAGGCAAACCGGTGGATTTAAGGAAGCTGAGATATATTTTAAAAAGTTAAAACGGTAGATTTAGGAAATTCGGCATATATTTAGGGAAGCTGGTAAACTTAGGTAAGCCGGTATAGGATGTTATGTTTTTTAGCAATTTCTAGTTAGGTTGTTAATTATGTATTTTATTATATATAATTGTTATTTAGGTTTTAGGTGTCAGAACTTTCTTTTTTTTTTTAAATTTTATATCTCCAATTTTCTTGGTTTCAAGCTTTTGTTGATCTTTTTTTGATTTTCAATTCAATCCCCATTTTTTGGCGTAAATTGTCGAAAAGATAAGCCGATGGGAATCGTGTTATATGGACGCCTCGCTACTGGTTCCTGTGTATAAAATTCTTATAAATACGTACTCGTAAACATATCACACATCCATAACAAACCCAAATCATTATCTTATATATTTCAATGGATGGTAGTCGATGTTAGCTCGGCGGTCAACCTTTATAAAATTTTCACCCTTCCCCGCTACTGTATTCATAATATTTTCAACATTAGTTATTGTAATGGTTAATGGTGAATTAGTATTAGTAGTAGGAAAATAGTAATACTTTTTGCTACTGTTATTGAGTGTTCCTCGGTCTTATCTGGTAGCGAATACTATATTCAGCGTTTCGTTGTAACTCAGGTTGTAGTATACGATATTAAGTTTTCAGATTAGTATAGTAAATTGTCAAATAAGTGTTTAAATATATAATTGGTTTTGTTTCATGTATTTCTCTAGCTTTCTGAGTATTATTTTCCTTTTTTAGTCCTATACTATTACGTCACAGCACTGTTACAACGTATTTAAAGTGAAAATTTTCACATTCTCGCTGGAGTAGTACAAAAAAGCGTGCTAATTATAAAAAAACATATCTACTAGATATATTTATGCATCCGTATGTATGTAGTATAAATGGAAAATTTATATGAATGTCAGAGATAGCGATTTTTGAAAAAAATGATTTATAACTTTAGGTCTTTATTGAATTAAAAATATTAAATATACGTTTTGATAAACTTTTCATATTTCCTAACTTTATATTCAGCGTATAACGCATTGAAGATAATCTACGGTCTAAAGTTCGACGAGCCGGATATGTTAGTAAATTAATTGTCATTTAATACTGCATATACATCACAATTAATTGTCATGAAATTTATGGAGGTAATTTAAGTAAGCATTGTTGACCACTTCACTTCACACGTAATCTGAGACTGCAAGTGACACTTCTTCGTTCTACCTTAGATATTCTGTCCCTATGTGAATACGAATTTATAAAAACACATATAATAACTTCGATTGAATTAAATGAAATATAATTTTACTCCTGTCGCTTCCGAATTAACAATTAAAATAAAACTCGAAATGCCTTGTATTCTCAATGGCAATTTACTCTGTCTCTGCAAAAATAAATTGGCAGCAGGCTTATTTTTGCCATTTAGGGGAAACTTGCATAATTCCAATTACATTTGTTTCTATTCTAGAAAAGGTATCTTTACAATAATTCTTTGTCTAAGCAATGCATTTAGTTTCTTAGAAATTGAAGTGTCCGGGACTACCAGCCGTTCCCCTACTCGTAGAAATATGACTGAAGTCCTTTATACTCTAAGTCGTTCGTTGTTTATTTTTTATAATTTATTTTCTGGAAATTTGTTGTTATTCAGCTTTGAATATTTATAGCTGACATTTATAATAAGTGATAAAAAAATTAAGTATATATATATACTATATGTATTTATTTTCTATTTTTATACACCATATACATTTATTTCTATGTAATTTGGCGAAATATAGGCCATTATTCAAGAATGAGGAATACAATTAGGCAAGTTTGACGTATATGTCAACCAGAACAAGATACGCAAGGTTATTTATAAAAAAAGAATTAAAAAATATTAAATTAAAACCATTGCCTCTAGCGTTGTTGCTTGATGTTGTTTGATCAATAACCTTAACATTGTTTAACAGTAACGTAACTAGAGTAGGCTTTGACTTTGACCGCAAAGATTATAATGATATTGTAAAAATGTTGTAAAATTTTAATGTTAATATGGACACTTAATCTATAAGTACTATAACAAAATCGTTTAAAAGTGTGTTTGTTCCTTGAATATATTTACGTAAAAAATATTTAGGGACACTTAATACAACCCCACTAAGGGTAATATACTATTTTATTATAGTTTTAAAATTATTTTTATTTCCCCATTTCAGTAAGACAAAATGTGGCGTTGAGTTACGCCACAGGACACGTAATATCTCAATATGGATGGAAAGCAGAGAACGTAGAAAGGAGAGAGAGAGTCTAGGAGATGAATATCGTAAATTCAACGAGTTATATATATAAAAAAATTAACCGTTATTAACAATACTTACCTCAGTATAAAGAAATTTAACCTTTTATTATTCATATGAAAGGGTTAAAAATATTAGAAAACACGGCAAAAATAAATTTGATTTTTTTTTATCTAATGTGATTATATGATATGTCATTAGATAAAAAAAAATCAAATTTTAATTTCCCTTAGACAATTAAGACACAAGCTCAAAAAAAGACCCGGACTGCGTAAAAAAACTGCAAAGAAAACACAAGCCCAACAACAAGAAAATAAAAGATTTAACATTCGGGACTCATTTTAACTTTTACATGATTTCTTGGGAAGGTTTGATTAGTTCAAGAATATGTTCCCACTAAATAGAATATTTATATTTCCATCCAGGTCGAACCTAGATTTTTAATATGCTGACTTACCTGTATAAAATTTTCAACTTTCGCCACTGATACATAAATACATACATACATAGACTGAAAAACTCATTAGCTTCCTTTGTGTCGCGCAGTCAGGAAAATAGCTACGCGCTATAAATACAAAATAATTAACCCCTAAAAAAATCATCATTGTAGTCAAGTCAGTCCAGTTCAGTAGTTATGGTGCATAACGGGGAAAGTCTCATATGGTAATTATTGTAGATTATAGTAAAATATTCATAGATGTTTAATTACTTGACATTAGAATAAAAACCTTTAAAATGAGTATGATACATATGTTGGGCATTTCTAGTTGAGAAAGTTAAAATAACATAAAAAAAATCACTGAATTAATGGAGTCTAGACTCCTTCTATCTTCCTTATGAGGCGGTGGTAGTTTCATTTGGTGATTTAAAAGTACTTGCCAAAGTTTACTTAAATAAAGAATATTTGAATTTAAATCGTATTTATTTTTTCTTGGTGTCCTCTCCCGCAACATGAAAAGAAGGCAGAGATTTGTATTCTATTCTATTCTATTCTATAATTAGATTTAGCCTTTTTGGTTGATAAATATTTCCAGATCGAGTGAATATTGATACATATTTTAATACTAACATTGAGTAAATCTTTTAGTGTATATACACGATGGCTATAGGGCTACGACTAGGGTCATAGCCTTATAACCATAACATAGGGGTTATGTACATGGATGAGTACTAGTGTGAATATACACAAAAAATAAATGCTTTACTAAATAAAACACTAAAAGCTATGAAAACGTCAATTTTGAAAATTATTGTAGAATATCTTCGTATTTTCTTAACATTTAAATTGCACAAATTATATTAAAAATATCATAAATATTTTATGAAGATTACGACATTCTGATTTAAAGTAGATTAAAAACACAATAATATTTTAGCCTAAATTAATTAAGATTTGGAATGATTAGTTATGGAATACTTAGTTATTCTCAACCGCAGGCGCTGTCTTTTGGGAGAGGTAGGTTAAGTTAAAAATAAGTTTACGGGCGATTTAAAATGAAATTTAATCTTTGTAATAAGTTATTTCTTTATAAAGGTATTTTTATCCGCGTATTTTATAAGTTTTGTGGAAGTAGATCAGTATCCAAGTCTAAACGTCCCAAGCTTCCACAATTTGCAAATTTACAGGCGGGAACATTTTACATTTTCGTGCAAACTTCTAGTCCGGTTGGTAAGTATCTGTCGTTACGCGTGTATTGTGTGTATGTCTTTTTTATTAATTTAATTGTAGTTTTAATGTATTATTAAAAAAAATCAGTTTAGCAATAAGTATGTAAAATTTAGAACTGTTCTGTTAACATATATTAAATATTATTTTAATATAGTGATATATGGAATATGATTTCTATAATTATCATTAAACGACTAAAAAAATAATTTAACATTGTATTTTTAATAGTAATAAACTATTAAATTCAAAATTGAACCTGGAAAGGGGCGAACATTATTCTTTGTCGGCAAGGGGGAGTGAAGCGGAAATGTTGCACCAATTGAGTTGATTCAAATCAGATGCTGTGTAGTTTATTTGAACATAACACTGTTAATGTATAACAATTCTATTTCGTTCAACGCTTATTCAATATCGTATATTGAAAGAAACAAGTAATATGATAAAGAAATCGTTTTCTTATCGCGTTCTTATTAATAAGTCAGTGAAATATTTTGAATCACATAAAAAATTACACGATTTAAATGTTATATTTATCTTACACCTAAGTGTGCAAGATTTTTTTTTAGTTTTTCATAAAATTTTACGTCATTAATATATTTATTAACTAGCTGTTGTCCGTGGCTTTGTATGCGTTTTCAATCGGAAATAATTGAATTAATATTTCACTGAAGAAATCATAATATCACGTCGGTGCGACGTGAGAGAAGGAAAAACATTTTTTTTATATTAAACTTTCTCATTTTAAATATTAGTATAAATAAGAAACTTATAAATTAATTTGGTATCTTAATCCATGAACGGTTGATATTTCGACTGTCTATCAAATAGCAACACCTGCTCTTTTTTATTAGAAAGATTTTATTAATAAAAAATATCTTATGTCCTTTTTATTACCTCTAGGAATATGTGTAGAACAAAGATTCATGATAATGCGTTGAGTAGTTTTGGCATGAAAGCATAAAAAATGAATTTACATTCACATTTATAGTATTAAAATATAATATAGGGTGTCCCAAAATTAACGCAAGATTTGAATTAAATAGAAAATGCCATTTTGAGTCTTTTATAGCGAATGAATAATGAATATAATAGCAAATGGCGGCAAAGTCAAATCTTGCGTTAATTTTGGGACACCCTTTACATGTCTCAAAGAGATTAAAGGCACATAAAGTAAATACGGTACATTTATATAAACAGGTTATACCTCTTAGCTACATAAAACATTGATAAATAGTTGCGAGAAAAAAATATTCACTATAGGTATGAATATTAATATTTTCGTAATTTAATCTTATTGGCAATCGTTGACGAAATTCTTATCTGTTAAAATGTTTTAGATATGAAAATATCATTCATATATATAAATAGTGAATTATCGTAATTAATAATGTAAAAACAAGAAATATATTATATAACGATTGAAATTTTGATTTAGTTGCTATCTCTATAACTATGAATATACTCCATAATTAATAATTCTAAACTGCTTATTTTCAAATGCAAGATATACCTAACACAAAATAACATGTAGTAATTTTATGTTAGTAACAGTATAAAACTAAAATCACTTACTTAAATGTATATATTTTCTCCTTGTTCTGGTCGTTTTGACAAGGGCATTTCATACTATTAAATTATTGTATTCTTTGGTTCCGAACACATGTGCAAATTTTAATTTAAAAGATTTTTTACAGTGATAAATGTAGAGAGTTGACCAAAAGTAATTTTAAGCAGAATTAAAAGAAATAATTAATAAAAATTGTTTTTTTATGATAGTACAGAAAGGAATACTTTATATCAAAAGTATATAATTTAAATATTATTCTTTATTATTTTAACACTACTATAACTTGAGCAAAAATTTTTAACGACAGAGTAACCAGTGCTACGAGAAATGTTTAGCAAGTTTATGTTTAACTCTCTCATTCTCTCTCACACACACATACACACACACAATAGACACCGATTTATGGTTAAAAATTTTGCTTTTAAGATGTCCCTGAAGAAAAAATGGCTTATTTGAGGAAGAAAGTGTTGTTAAAGCTAGTGAAACTCTTTGCATTTCTCTAGTAAAGTCGGCAGCTTGTGAGCAAATGCTAAATCGGCATGATTGTAGCGAGTTTCTTGTTAAACCTAGTTCGAAGTTTATAATTAATTGAATCGATGGAGCTTTATTGTTATGTCCTATGCTGTAATCAGATCTAAAAATTCCCCTCTAAGTTGCAGTAGTGTGAAAACAATCAGGCATCGAGTGATGTATTTTTTAAATATAAAATTTCCGTTTGTGTACTATTCACAAATCATAAACAGTTTTCATATAATAATAGTAAACAGGTAGGTTTTTATATCTTTTGAAATGTAAAACCACTTTTGGTTCTTCCTTTAAACACCACATATGAAGCTAAGAAAAACCTGCATAAAAATAGCAGTCTTTTATATAAAAATATGATATTTTCAACATAAAGAAAAATATTTTTCTCTGCAAACAAGTACCTAACAATTTTTTTTAAGCTTCTTTCGAGGTAAGGAGGAAAGGTTTAATCTAATTATTCTCTTCTTCAATTTCTGCTCAAGTACCTACTCGTACCGTAGGTATCATTTTAAATA